>JAWNOS010000596.1:7235000-7237500 GCA_035045845.1 Drosophila buzzatii | reverse complement strand
TATCTCCTTCACGCTGTTTGCCTAGCTGCAGGTTCTATTATATATCGCTACAGGAGTCTCGATAGGCAAGAGTTTGGTCTAGAAACCAGCTTAGCTATATCAAAGTTTTCGCCCAGACACGCACACAGCTTCATGGCAGGCACTTTAAGATACTTATTTAATTTGATGAAAAACGCGGGCGTCGCGCAGACTCGCCCATGTTTGTTTCACTTTTGAGTTAAATAGAATTTTCGTAGCATGCCAAAAGACTGGCATTCGGGGATGTTGCAAAGTTTTTGCTCCGCCGTAACCCTCCGGCCAGCCATTCTTGTCGGCAGTCCGCCGCAGCCGCTGTGATTGTTGCGCTTAAATGCTGGCATTTACTTATGTGTTAAATCCATTGAATTTAAACGAATTTGCCAGCTCGTTGTTGCTGCGCAAAGTTTCAATAATAGCATTAAGATCTACCCGGCACGATGTGCAGGCCGAACATTTCCAAATAACGCAAATAAAATTAAAAAGTAAACAAAACAAAAGTTTCTATTGTTTTTGTTGTTGTCTTACTTTCGTCTCTGCCAATTCACATTTTGCAACTTTTCAAATATAATTGAATGAAGAGCCAAAAAACAAGCGGAATAAATTGTCTTAAATGGAGCGCAGACGAGAAGAGAAGACAAGAGATTAGAAGAGAAGAATAAAGAAGAGATTAGAAGCAAAGAGAAAAGAAGAGAAGAAGAAGAGAGAGACGAAGCGAAGAGAAGAAAAGAAAAGAAAATAAAAGAAAAGAAAAGAAAAGAAAAGAGAAGAGAAGAGAAGAGAAGAGAAGAGAAGAGAAGAGAAGAGAAGAGAAGAGAAGAGAAGAGAAGAGAAGAGAAGAGAAGAGAAGAGAAGAGAAGAGAAGAGAAGAGAAGAGAAGAGATTAGAAGCAAAGAGAAAAGAAGAGAAGAAGAAGAGAAGAGAAGAGAAGAGATTAGAAGCGAAGAGAAGAAAAGAAAAGAGAAGAGAAGAGAAGAGAAGAGAAGAGAAGAGAAGAGAAGAGAAGAGAAGAGAAGAGAAGAGAAGAGAAGAGAAGAGATGAGATGAGATGAGATGAGATGAGATGAGATGAGATGAGATGAGATGAGATGAGATGAGATGAGATGAGATGAGATGAGATGAGATGAGATGAGATGAGATGAGATGAGATGAGATGAGATGAGATGAGATGAGATGAGATGAGATGAGATGAGATGAGATGAGATGAGATGAGATGAGATGAGATGAGATGAGATGAGATGAGATGAGATGAGATGAGATGAGATGAGATGAGATGAGATGAGATGAGATGAGATGAGATGAGATGAGATGAGATAAGGGAAAAGAAAAGAAAAGAAGAAAAATAAAATAAAATAAAAGAAAATATAAATAAAGGAGAGAGAGAGACTACGATTTCCACATTTCCATTTCCCATTATCCGGCCTCGCACTTACCGCAAACGTCGTTAATCATTGACTGGTCAGCATGTGGCTGCACGACGAACTTATTTGCAGCTTATCCGTCCGTCGTAGGTGCAAACGACGTGACGGAGACTCAAATTAGGGGGATTGAGTAAAGAAATAACTTTGCCACCAGCAGCTGCAGCTGCAGCCAAGCCGACAATCCTTGAACGGCAGCAGCATGGATGAAAATAATTAACAAAAAAAAAGCAAAAAAAAAGAAAAAGAGAAAAATGAAAAAGAAGTGGAAAAAATAGGAAAAACTTTGCTGCGTCTCAAGTGTCAACGGGCGAAAAGTTTCTCGAGCTTGGCGCAAACTTATAATTCGCCGTCTTCCAACTTAAAATCCAACATCAATCTGAAGCATGCAAATGTCATATGTACATACGTAGATATGTCGATTTATATAGCTTTATATATATATGTTAGTTTTCAAGATATATATGTATATTTCTTTACTTTAAAGGTCGTTTGAGCTCAAGTCACAGAGATGTTTATGCTGAAAACGACCAGCGAGCGTATGCTTAAAATATATTTAATTTATTCACGAAGTATATAGCTCTCCGGACGTTCATCCGCCCGTATTCCTTCGGTTTGTCGGTTCGTCTGTCTGTCCAGTTGTGTGTCTATCTGTCGAATCACAGTCTGTCCACTCTTCCATCCATGTCTCAGTGCATTTTACATCCATCCGACCAAATATCCATACGTTCATCTAGTCATATATTCGTTTGTACGTTTTTTGTTCATTCGTTCATACATCTATCCGCTCAAGTGTTCATACGCTCATCCATTCGTCCATGCATCCGTCCATACGATTGTCCATTCGTCCGTACGTTCGTCCTTCCGGCTTACCGTCCGTCTATGTGCCTAGTTGTCCGCCAATATGACCATCCGTCCGTCTGTATGACTATCCGTTTGTTCATCTTTCCTAAGTCCATAAGCCCATGCATTCATGCATACGCCCATTCGTTCATCCGTCCGTCCGCCTGTCCGTCTATCCGGATAGTCTAGCTACTTGATATGTGTCATCTATATATATTCGGAAT
>JAWNOS010000596.1:7095000-7230000 GCA_035045845.1 Drosophila buzzatii | reverse complement strand
GCCGGCCAGGTAATTCGTTTGCTGTCGATGGGGCTAAGCACTGTTTGATGTTTTTCTTCTTATTTTTTTTTTTCGCTCTCTCATTTGCTGCAGGTTTCTGCAAATGTCGCGAGCATTGGCCCGACCAGGGCTACGAGCGCTTCTATAATATAATGCTGGATCTCATTTTGCTGGTGCTGCCATTGCTGGTGCTGTGCGTTGCCTACATACTCATAACACGCACACTCTACGTGGGCATGGTGGTGGGCAAGGATGTGCGAATGCCGGCCAGCGGCAGTGGCGTTGGCAGTGCCCAAACGATGGCCACGGCGGCCATAAGCGCTACGCCCGGCAGCAGCAGCTGTGTTCTGGTACTGAATGTAACGGCTGACTACAATGGTAAGTGGCGGGATAATTTACTCTGTAAACCCACATGCTCCACAAGCCTCACTCCTCGCTCCACAAGCCTCTCCTCTGCTCCCCCTCCAACCTACTTTACCCAACGATAAATGCGCATTTTATGCCCAAATGTTCACAGAGAGCAGCAGCAGCAACAATAACAACGCAACGCGCAGCACAACAACAACAACAACGACAGCAGCAGCAGCAGCAACAACAACAACGACACTTACAACGACAACAACAACGACACTGACAACAGTTACGCCAACAAAGACCCCAACAGCCTCGCCAAGTCTACGCATTCATGACGCGGCGCTGCGCAGGTAAGCTGCGTCCGAATAACCCTTGATCCACGCCCCTAACCACGCCTCCGGCTGCGTATTATCATATATTAGTCATGGACCCAAATTTCAGAATTGGCCATGGCCCAGCACTTAGCATAATTACGCTAGCCAAACTAGCGAGCCATGGCGCCTATCTGCTTACCAGATATTTTCCAGCATTTCAATGGACTCGCCCAAAATTCCAAGTCGACTTTGATTTGATACGATTTAGGAATATTTCTTGAGCTGGAAACGCCTTAGAATGTTAAATAGAAAATATATTAAAGAGTTCAAGCAAATTGCTGCTGAAAGAATTAAATCTGAGCATTGCACAGTGGGGCAGAATGTGACCAAAAATGGCCAAATGTAAGAATCTAGCTGACAGGGCATATAATAAAGAGCAGAAATCAAGGGTTTGTCTTTAATTTCACTAAAGGTACTTTAAGGTAAAGTAATTATTAATAGCATGAAAAAATGGTCAGCATAAATTAAATAATATTTTTATTTTGTAATTTTCGTATTGAATTTTTAGAAAATTAGTGCAAAAATAATATACATATATAAATATATATAAAACTAATAAAAATATGCTAAACAATAGCAACATCAAATAATTAATGTAGAGATAGCGTTAAAAAAAATTTTTTTTATTTATTAACTTTTTTATTTATTTTTATTTTATTTTTTTTTATTATTATTTTTTTTAATAAGACAACTACTAAATTTTGGGTTCTTAGATAAATATGATGTGGTAGTAAATATAATTTAGTATCTATCAATATAAATAAATAGATAGTTTATAGCGTAGAGTATCTATGTCGCCAAGTTTACCCAGATAGAGCTAGTATAACTCTAGGAACTCTGTATCTATATAACATCTATCTACAACCTACGCAAAAACGTACCATTGTTCATATATTTAATGTGTTGTGCATTAAGAATACATATAAATGAAAATGATTTTTATTTTTAAATTATATAGCACAATTTTTTTTTTTTTCAAAAATTTGTTTTAATAATTTGTTTTTCTAAATTTTGTTTTTAAAATTTGTTTTTTTTTTTTTTTAATTTTTGTTTCAAAAAAATTTGTTTACCATTTTTTTTAAATATTATTTTTTAAATTTTTTTTCTCAAATATTATTTATTATATTAATATAATAAAAATGTTTTTTTTTTTTTTTCGAACAAAACTTTATTTATTTATTTATTCTTTTTTTTAATAGTCATTATTATAAATAAGAAATAATAAATATAGAAAAATATTTGTATAATATATAAAGTATATAAAAAACATTATTAAAAAAAAAAAAAAAAAAAAATTTGTACATATAATATAATAATAATTATTATAATAATATCTTTTGCATACAAACACATGTATTTATTTTTTTTTTTTAACATCACATTATTTTCTCTGCGTAGATTAATTTTAACGCCTGCAACATTTTTTGTTTAATTTTTTCCAATACCTAATTTTTAAGAGCTATGATTTTTAAAAGGCATAATGAGTAAAGGTCCCACTGTGCACTGTATATAGTTTGAACGATTTCCATAGCCATTTTTAGCTATGACTTTTAATTATTAACGTCAGGCCATATTCGATGACGATTCCCTCTAGATCCGAGCTTCTATATTGCTGCCATATAATTCCACTCAAAATGCTAACACAAGCCATACACTATTGGCTTAATGCTTGTTTTCCCACACTTTCGTAGATCCAACGAGGCCAAGACGCTGGAGAGCAAGAAGCGTGTGGTCAAGATGCTGTTCGTGCTGGTGCTGGAGTTCTTCATCTGCTGGACGCCGTTGTATGTGATCAACACGCTGAGCATGTTCATCGGCCAGGCGCTGTACGAGTACATTGACTACACCACAATCAGTTTTCTGCAGCTGCTGGCGTACTCGTCCAGCTGCTGTAATCCCATCACGTATTGCTTCATGAACGCCAGCTTTCGGCGCGCCTTTGTGGACACGTTCAAGGGTTTGCCATGGAAGCGTGCCGGCACGGCGGGCGGCCAATTGTCAGCTAGCCAGGCGAATGCCAATCCCGGCCTGGTCATTGGCATGGATACCTGGCGTTCCAGATCACGGCACGATCAACAGATGAACTCGGTGATCTATACGAATAGCGCCGTGGCCGCCGATAGTCCACAGCTCTAAGTGGCTCGGCTGGGATTCGACGTACATTTGGACATTAATTGTTGTCTATCTAACTAACTATATATATATATAGCGTGTAAATATGTAAATGTCGCTTGGGTTTTTTTTTTGGTAGCTTTTATTTTTTACATAACAATTTAATAACTAAGTACTTTCGATGTTTCAATTACATATACAATTCCTAAGGGTTCCAACAATAATAAAAATCAAATTAATAATAATATAAAAACAATTCATTTCTTAGGTAGGCTCTCAGCCAGATATACTGCCGTTTGATCCATTTAAAGAGGCGGTTTGCCCAATATTTCACTTTATAATTCACTTTATCCAGGGGATAACGCAAGGGCCCAAAAATCGGTCCAAATTCTTGATAGAAATAATGAGTGTTCTTTTTTTTCTCCTTACGCCAGCGATTCCTGGCATCGGCTGCAAAGGCCTCCTCGAAGAGGCGTCGCTGCGTTTTGAAGGTTGAGTTGTATGGTTGATATTGGATTTGTATGTCCTCCATGCTAAAGTCGGCCACATTAGTGTCAGAGTCATCATCGGTATCCATATCATCGCTTTCCTCGTCCTCCTCCTCCTCGTCATCATCATCATCCTCCTCCAGCTGCTGATCATTCTCATCGGGAGTCATTGTATGGAGAATGTCTGAGCGTTGCATACAGATCTTTCTCACCTCCGACTTTTTTCGCAGTTGGCAATTGAGTATTACGATATCTCCCAAGAAAATGAGACGTCGCTTGTTATGGGTCAAAGCGCGCAGCGTGTCGCGTGGATCCTTATAGAGCACATAGAACGAATTGTCGTTGACGGCACGCATTGTCTCCAGGGTGCCCATGCGAGTGAAGAAGAAATAGATGTTTTGATATAGATGATGGGGCACATCCGATACTTGTACCCAGTGGCCCATGACTTGCAGCAGAGGATCCGTGTCGTGTGTACGGAATGTTTTTATTTTTTGAAACGGACGGGGCTTACGTTTCACTTGCTTTGCCCGATCTTCGGGATACATTGTATTATTTGATCCCACATTTTTCCCGCTCGTATATAACATAAAGATCTCGTCCATTGGCCCACCCAGGAATGGCGGCAGATGAAAATCGAAGGGATGATTCTCGATCCATTCTTGTGCAAACGTGTGCAAATCCATTGAAGCTCTCTGTTACTCTTACTTATGCAAATATATAAACGCTATTTACGATTTTGGAATATATATTTTGATAAAAATTTTATTTTTGTTTTGTTATATTTGAAGAACTAAACTATATTGGAGCTGACTGTTACAGCGAGACTGAATAAAATTACTAAACTGAAAAGGTTCTATGGATACGAATGTTGTAAAGCCGACTAGATTGTGTAATTTCTTCGAAATATAATACACAAGGTTTTTAAAATATATATATTATGTATACGCGAGGTGTGCTTGAGATGTAGTAAAACAAATGATCCTTAGCAAGTTTAAGTTATCTTTATTCATTGAAAATCATTTTTTGAGAGTTTGTTTCAATCTAACCTATATGTGATAAGACTGCATAACAACATATATATATATACAGTGGACCCTCGGTTAACGAACGTCTGTCCATTGACTTCAGATGCAAAATTTTTCAAGTTCTGGTTACACTGGAGTAGCTTTTAGGGCTACAGATGGATAGCAATGACAGCGATGAGCCTATGGCAGAACACAGCGAAGATCTGAGAGAGATGTGAGCATTATCAGACGAGCAGGTAACAGAAGAACAATAACTCAAAGGTTGAAAGTCTCTGGCATTATACGAGCAACAGAAATATCGCACGATGTGCATAATTTTCAACAACTTTGAAAGCGACTTCAGCAACAAATTCCTTCTCTTTGCCTTTTCTATATATGTATACATATTTTAATTTATGAGAACGTTTCAGAGCTTCTTTTGTACTCCATTATCTTCCTTGATTTATATTTATAAACAGATATGGGTCTGGAATTAGGCAGCTTTTTTTGCGAGACCTTAAGTCTATCGTTGGAAGAAAATCTGGTTTCTATTGATTCCAGTTTGAGGTCTCTGAGCATACTTGAGTTGAGACTTTGGCTCGTAGCCTTGTTTTGCACTACTTGAATCTTGTGACGTTTACTCTTGACGGCGACTACTCATACGTGCACAGCGTACCTTCAGATTGAAGTGATTATGTGTGTGGAAATCTTGCGCTCGTCGGTTAGGGATAGCTTGCTTGTGCTGTGTGGCATCCAGGAGGGAGTTCAAAGACGTAAGAGATATAAGCTAAGAGCCAGAGCTGTTAAATAACTGTTAACTGTTTGAGCACACGCGCTCTGTTCATGAGATCAATCAAAAGCGTCATACACTCGCTCACTCTCTGTCTCTCTCTCGCTCTCACTCTGCCGAAGAGTCTTCGGTTATTTTCGTTTTTCGTGGAACGCTTCGTGTGATTCTCTCTTCCCGAACATCGTTTAGGGAGCGATGAAGCTGAAGCTCGTCTAATGAGTTTCAATATGTGAGCAGATAATTTAAAGAGTCTTCGCAGACGATCTTTACATTCACATATGCATGCATACATGTACACTGCCGTGAGCTGTTGATATGACTAACAAATATTCTAATACATGCAAAAAGACTTTTTACTTCATATAACGCAACGAAGTGATTGGGGAAAGACATGAGAGAACTGACGATTTCTTGCCGACCTCGAATAAGCGACACAATCGCTTTCTGAGTTATTTCTGAAAGTGTGAGTCAGACTGTTTTTTTTTTTTTTAGGAAGCAGCGGAGCATTATCGCCCTTTGATCAAGCAAATAACAACACAGGTTTACAATTATTTATACAATTTAAACATATGATACAGGTAGGTTACATTGGGAGTGAGAAGGCTTCCGAACTGGCGTCTTCTTAGCCTTCTGATAGGTCTGGATGTTGACAGCTTTTTTGCGAGCTGGTTGGCGTGAACCATCAGGCGATCAATATATCGACTCGAGTGGAAGGAAATTCGATCTTCCACAGTGTCCAGGTTGAGCTCTCTATGTAGCCCAGAGTTGCGGACGAACCAGGGGCATGAGACAGACATTGCTAAAAGGTCGAAAGATATTTACGAGCTAACTTAAAATGGTATGACTCATGCCAGATCATAACTAAAGCTCATCTAAAGATACTTGTCAAGCTTTTTCATCCGTTGGCAATAATATATATAAAATTCCATAATATTTTTCGTATTATCATCATTTAGGGAATATTTTCACAACATGAACGGTAAGGTAAGGAAAATATTTGTTAAAAATAAATTTAGACACAACTTCTTGAAATATAATAAGATGAAAACATCTCGACGGCTGAGCATGACAGCAGCCAGCTGTAATTGTTTATGAAATAGATTCGAAAATTCTTGTTAATTACGCTTGACAGAGACACAAATATATATGTAAAATTTCAAGAAGGCCTTAGACGATGCTTTGTTATATATACATTTAGATATATAAATATATATATGTATAATTGGATAGACACGTGCCTGTTGCTGCTGTGTCGGGAGCCATTGTTGCAGTTAATTAAGAAGTGCTCATGGACCATGAATAGTGTGGACAAGGAGAGATGCTGCCCGTCGAGCCAAATTCAGTTGCTTGGAATACAGCAGACAAGGAGAGAGAGAGAAGGGGGGGAGAGAGAGAGAAAGTGTTATGCTGCTGTGACACTTAATTGTCGCCACAGTTGGCTTTAGTGGCAGCTCGAATGCAACTAACCAAATGGCCAACTCGGGCCAGTGGGCTGACCTGGCCAACTCTGGTCCGGGCCGTAAGCGGCTTGGACACGACGTTTGCTTTTGCCTCAGCTATCGCTGAGCTCGCAATTAAAATGTTCATTTGGGCTGCATCAATTATAAAAAATAAAAATAAATAATTATAATAATAAAATCTACCAAAAGGAAGCCTGGAAAACGAAAGATGCAAAATGAAAATGCGAGCGCATGGAGCACTCACTCGGCTAAGACTTTTGAAAGCAGTTTAAGCTGCTTTGCACATTGTGCCATTCAGATTAAATACATTAATTTCCGCATCGAACTGAACAGCAAATGACATCGACCACAGTCTTCGAGCCAATTTGTGAGCCACAAACGAGCCGTGACCGATGCGCCTGGGGATCAATTTGAAAATTAGAAAACCCGAACATGTTTCGACCCGCCGATGAACTGACCAAAGGTGTTCTCGAAAAACATCTCGAATGCGATTTCCCCGTGGGCAAATTAAGCAGACTTTATGCCAGAATAGAAGTAGAAACAGCTATAACAACCTATATATTTCCCCAATAAGACTGCAATTGCTGTCAAGTGTCGGCACAAACACCTCATCTCATGTTGTGTGTGCTGTGAGGCTAATGTGAATGAATGTTAAGTTTGATGTTATGCTTGCTCGCCATGGGGAGTTATTGGAATCTACTGTTATGCTATTGCCAGAGGCATGAGGAAGACGAGCTTGTCAGGGTGCTTAAATGACGCAACATAAAGTTATCTTCCTTTACCTAATGCCAGATATGGAATTTGTTAGTTAATGTTAAGTTGCATTTTCAGATAGTACATTACGATACAATTTCTGAGTTACGTTACGTTACATTTTCTTATATTACGTTAAGATACAGTTTTTTACGTTGGTTATATTTTGCGTTCTATTTTCTTATATTAGTTTATGATACAATTTCTTACGCTAGGTTACGCTGGATGACATTTTCAAAACTACGTAACGCTACATTTTTTTAAAAGTAACATTAAGTTGCGTTGCATTTTCTTATACGTTACGATACTTTTTGCTATGTTGCCTTACGTTGCGTTATATTTCCGTTATAATAACATTTATAATTCGTTACGTACGAGTTTCTTATTTTATGTTACGTTATATTACGTTACGTTACACTACGTAACGTATGTCACGTTACACTGCATTACGTTATGTTACGTTACGTTTTATTATGTTACGTTACGTTATGTTATGTTTCATTACGTTTGTTTACGGTATGTTTCATTACGTTATGTTACGTTACGTTACGTAATGTTACGTTATGTTACGTTATGTTACGTTACGTTACGTTAAGTTATGTTATGTTACGTTAAGTTATGTTACGTTACGTTAAGTTATGTTACGTTACGTTATGTTACGTTACGTTATGTTACGTTACGTAACGTTATTACGCCTCGTAAAGGCCTGATTTACTGCATCATGAATTTCCAAAATTCTTACGTTGGCTAATATTAATATATCTTACTTCTTGTTACGTTACGTTATGTTACGTTACCTTATGTTAATACTATATATTAAATATTATTATTTATCCTATGTTAACTTAAGTTTTGTATTTTATGCTACATTATGTTAGGCTATGTTATGCTATGTTATTCCATGTTCTGTTAAATCAGCTTCTATTGTCATAGTCTCAACTTATATGAAACTGCAGTTCAAAAGAGAAGAATAAATAAATATATGCAAATGTTTGCATGCATCGAACCACTGTGCAGTGCTCTTTATTTGCATGCATCTGGATTGCAAATGTGAAGCTGGTGTGCATTTTGATTCCGTGTTGATGCCTGCGCAAGTTGCGCACTCAGACACTGCGACTTATGCTTGGCGAACACTGTTTGCCTGTTAGTTCTTTACGGTCTCATTAATGAAACTGTTGCCGGGCTGCAGACAAGAGCAATTCACCTGCTTTAATTAGGTTAACCGCGCTGCATTCGCTGCAGCCAAAATCTCAGTTTCATCTACAGCTCTGCAGCCATTGCTGCCTCAACAGCATTTGCCAGCCAACAATTTGTCAGCCTGGCCGAAATCTTAAGCAGGCCAGACTAGACTGCATAGACGTGGATGGCAGCCAGTCAGCCTGACAGAGATATACTTAAATTTGCATTATATCATTTCTTTGTTTGCCATTTTTTATTCGTTTGCGTGTGACGGCAAAAATATCCAGACAGATATGATGGCGCAGCTCAAGCAGAGGGCTGATCGGAAAGTTGTTGTGGTATATGTACATTTTTATTTTTAGTCGATATTACTTAAATGTGGTATATTAATATATATATATATTGAGTAAACAAATTAAAATTATTTAAATTTATAAATTTAAAAAAATTTATAGATTATTATACATATTTATATGTATATATGTATATAGTTATTTTTATTTTGTTATTATATTTTATTTTATATATTTATGTATTTATGTATATATATTTTTAGTTTAATTTAGATGTTAACTTGTCCGCATATGGGACGTATTATTTATTACAAAAAATTAATATACAAAAAAAATATATATATAAATGTAAAAAAAAAAATAATTTTAAAAATTATTAGAACAAAATAAATAATAAAAATAAAATAAAGTAAATAAAACTAACTAAATAATTAAATTAATTAATTAATAAAATAAAATAAAATAAATTATTTAAAAATAGATAAATAAATATACATAAAAATTAAATTAATTAATAATTATATTTAAAATATGTAAATTTAAAAATAAATTTTTAATTAATTTTCTTCTTCTTCTATCTTGTAGACAAATTTAGTTAAGTAAGTTTTCATTTTTAAGTAAGTTTTAATTTTGCAAGTTTGCATATTGGAAAAAATTAAATAGAAATTAAAAAAAAATATTAATTTAATATAATTTAAATAAAAATCACATGATAATTTTATATATTCATAATTTTCTTAAATATTCATATAAAATATGAAAGTTGCAAATTCAAATCAAATTTGCAACTTTTCGTGCGACTCTCTCACAAATGTTAAGCCAGAAGCTGGCTATCTAGGCTCGCACCCTCCCCCCACTCTCTCTCTCTCTCTCTCTCTTTCTTTCTCTCTCCCTCTTTCTCTTTTGCTTTCGCTCTCAATCTCTTGCAAGCAGCTTCATGCCTACAGGGAAACTGTTGTTAGTTTTTCACACAGCATTTTCTTTGTGCCTTAAGTAATTTAATTTATGTGTTTCACACAAACACAACACAAGCTGTCGGAGAGAAAGAAATAAAAATCCCAAAAATTAGAGATCCGAGTACACATAATAAAAGCAGCAGTAAGCATATCCACATGCTGGCCAACAAATGTTGGCCATGCCGTATGTAGTGATTGTCATCGTTGTTCGACGTCGTCGTTGTTGTTGCTTTATTCTCTAGTTATTTACATAGTCAGTGTGACAAAAACCAAATTGTAACTGCCTTTGGAATTTGAGTCCCCATAAGTTATCCAAGCGTTACCCCGGCTGCATCTGTTCCATCGTGCCAACAGCCAAGGACATTGTGGAGACAAGGCTGGATAGGGGGATTCCCCTAACTTTGACATTTCCCGGCTTCATATTGCTTCATTCATGCCGCTTTCTGCGGCGTCGGCACAAGCAACAACGGAAATAGAATTAAATAAAATAAATAGAGAGAAATTATCCGATGCTTGGCGAATAATTAATACACTAACTGCAGGCAGCAGGCTGAAATTTGTGACAGGAGCAGAAATTATGGCCAATAGGATAATAAAGATAGGCTCAAATGTACTTGGGCTGCTCAACTGCGTTACATATCTGATGACAAACTGATGTGGCTCTCGCTAGGGCAAGCAAATTGCAGGGCTCATGGCACAGCAGTAAATTCTGAGGTTTAGATTTGCCTTCGGATTACGGATTTCAGATTTCTTGCGGCTGGGGTTTGCGGCTGAATGAGTTTTGTTTCGGCTATGCGCACACATTATTCCAAACTGGACGCAAAGAGAAAAAATGTGCAATAACTGAGTTATGAGCCCTGTGCACCGGCCGAGCATACGTGAACTGTATATGATGTGGCACAATTAAATATGTGAAATATTGTATACCCTATAGCAGAGTTCTAAGCTCGAGTCAGGGTAGCAGCGCAACGTGAATAACGACAGCTCATTGTCGCCGTAATGAGGCTATTTGTTGGCATCAGGTGACATTATTCATGAGCCTGCTGATGTGAACAGGGTAGGCGTGTGCCGAGGTCCATGCCAGCCGCCAGGCTGCTCAATATGCTATCAAAGGCAAAATTTAACCACAATTGATCTATAACGAAGCCAGTCTGATTTATTGAATGGCCTAGTTCAATTTGTCGACTAGCCAAATGTTGGGATTACCTTAGCTATAAGGCCATTGGAATAAGTTCAATATCTTAGACTCAGTAAGGAAGTCTTAGCTTCCTCTACTCTCTATGAATACATGTATATATCATACTAGATCTCCTCTGATCTACACATCTGCTTAACTCAGATTCTTTGACCTAGTTTCTACTTTTTGCCCTGAGTTGTTGAAGCGCATTAGTAGTCTATCAAGGCCAGATCTAGACCCATTCTGAAGTGTTTCTGAAGTGCTCTCTTTGCAAATTGTGTTATTTTTGGATGTTCTAGTTCAGTTTTTTGGTTAGTCTGTAGTTTAGGATTGCCCTAGGGCATTGGACTTACTTCTCTTCGACTCTGTAATTATTTTACTTAGTATTTTCCAAGGAATTAAGTTCTTAGACTTCATTTTATTTAATTTTCTTTCATAAACTGTTTGAAGAGTTGATTTCTATATTGGAATTTCTTTTACAGAAAGATTTTTATGTCAATCACCCGAAGACTCCACAGGTCTAGACCCCTATATAAATCAGCTGCTTAGACATAGTTTCCTCCCTCTGTAAATCTGATTTATTAAAGTTCTAGGCTTCATCTCGTCTGACATTCCTACTGGAAGAGATATTAGCAATCTATTTAAACATCATTATTAAAGCTGCCCAAAAATTCCTACATAATTTCTTCTAAGGGTTCCTCTGGTCTAGACCTCTACTTAGCTAGGCCTAGTTGTTGACCTTGTCTCTCTCATCATTATTTATCAATTTAGTCTACAATATTTAACAGCTACTTAATAATTCCGACTTTATACCTCCTCTGGTCTAGAATCCTCAATCCCTCTCCCTCTCTCTCACTAGCTCATAATTTATTACATAATTTAAAATCATCAATTGTAGTTATCATTATAAGATTCTATTCCTCCAAGTGCTCAGCCTGGCCTTGGCAGCCTTCCTGGTCCTTATATGCTTAATCAAATGAACAGCAAATGAAACTGAGACTTTAATCAAATGCAAATAAATATTCAGGGCACGCATCAAGAGCTTGGGAATTACCGGCCCAGCCAACGGCTCGAGTAACAACCTCAGACACAGCAGGTCAATTGATGTGAAGCAGAAGGCGGCAGCAGGAGACCCCCCAAAACAGTTGACTGGCGTACATCCGGTCGAGGCATCAGCTCCCCGCGGTCAATCATTAAATAAACAAACGTCAAAGATGAGGCCAGGCCACTTGAGCCATGCCAAGGAAATGGTGGGCGGCCAAACTTCGAGGCCGATGATGCCCCATGATAATGATAATAAAGATGCATGATAGTTCCCATCAAACGACTGAGGGAACTCAGCCACGAGCGCTGCTCCCTCTCAGCACCCAGCCCAAAAGGGGTCTATATTGAGATTGTGTTGGCATTGGAATTAAGAAATAAGACTGAAACGTCAGGCTGTCGAGCTGAGCGTAGCCAGCGTAGTTAGCAGGCACTGTGGCCTCAGTCCCAAAACATTTAATTTGGTGTGTCCTAGTCATGTCCTTGCCGTGTCCTGGACGTGCCTGCCCACCTCCAGGCGAATAAGCGTGAGAACTTGTAAATGAGTGTGAACGTATATCCTGCTACAATTATGCGTGAGCAACAGAGGCAAGAGTGAAGCAGGGTGAAATGGGTAGGTGAGCAAAGGAGAGTGAAGTGGCATGAATCGCATTCCCTAATCGTACTGCCCCGCTGGCAATTACGAATCGTAAATGGAACAGTTAAAAGCAAGTTTATATTTAGATTATTCATAAAACGTTTGCTCCCACTCGCAGGCCTCCCGGCGTTAGCTGCAGACATCACTGACAAATGCTCCTTCCGCCAGGACACGTACGCTCCTGCCGCGACGGCGACAAATACTAAAGACTCGCACTCGACACAATAATCGATGAATCTATCATCGATGTGCTGATGGACAACCTTTTGCTGTACTCACACTTTCATTTCACACACTCTTCCTTACTCTCCTCTTTCTCTCTCTCACACCTCTCGCTGTATTAATAGCTGGCCATAAAATCTTATGAAAAGTTTTCATCTTTCGCGCTGTCGCCTGCGAGTTCCACTGTCTTCTAGCTGCCTTCACATTTCCTGCCATACTGTTAATTATTTTGTATCTCTCTCTCTTTCTCTCTATCTCTCTCAGCCATCCAGCTAGACACTTAGCCATGGAGCTCAGTGTAATTTGATTGTTCCCAGCTTTGTTGTCCCCGTCGTAAGCTTCTGCTGTTTATGACACTGCGACGTGTTGGTCCTCATCTGCGCGATCCTCTTATAACCACAGCACTTGATGCTGCCTGCTCCTCCTGCTCCTCCTCCTGCCTGCTCCTCAAATCCTCCTCGATTATGAGCAAATAATGCGTCCAATTCATTGTGGTCAGCCTGTGCCAGTCCCAGAATGCCAGCAAATAGTACAAATGTAATCAGTTATAGCTGAATAGTTTCTAATCTAATTGCATTCCATTTACTCAATTGTGGCGTTAACCGGGCGGTTCAATTGAATACGAAAAAGTTTGTCCAAATTCCGATTTGGGCAACTTTAAGCTTTGTTTGGACTACGTCCCTTGAACAACGTCCCCTCCGAGTGGTCGGAGCGAAGCAATGCAGCGCAAACAATTTGCAATGTCGTTCGCAGCTGAGCCATGAGACGCATTGACAGGGATTCAGATGCGAGCGAATGGGTTGCTTCAGCTTTTCAATGGCTGTTGGCACTTGAGAGTGTCACTTTGAGTGCTTCCCCCATTGAGCTACACTAATTCATTGAGCAGCATTCGTTGTGCTTTGGGTGCTTTGACCCTTTCTGCCAGCTGTTGCCAATGCCGCACAGTGGAACCTTTGTTTATTTTGTGTTGAGAAAATTGTAATAGTGGAAGCAATTTAAAATGAGTCCATGTAAAAGGCAAATGTGTGTGTAAAATAAATTTTATTTCATTTTATATTAATTATTTATTTCTAATAAAATAAAAACACTTAAATAAAAAAAAAATTAAAATAAAATAGAAATATCAAATAAAAATAAAATAAAATAAAAATAAAATAAAATAAAATACATAAATAAATAAACAAAATAAATAAATTAAAATATAATAAATTAGATACATAAAATAAAAATAAAATACGAAAAAAAAATCACACGTTTTCATGCTCATATAAATCTGTAAATTTAAAATATTTTTAAAAGTCTATTGTTTCTTATCTCCTGATCAATTCTCTGTAAATATTGCATTACTTCAATTTCGTTCATTAAAATTTAAATTTTTGCCACGCTTTGCGTGCAGAGATCCCACTGTGCGTCGTTACTGTTCAATGGGCCAATGGGCTATTTACGGCTCAGCATCATTTCGCTGCAACCATTCGAAATGAGCTTGAAGTGGGCAAGAGAGGGGGAGAGAGCAAGTAGAGTGAGAGAAAGGATGTGGGAGTGCTTTCATTGGATAGAGACATGCCATTTGTTAATTACGTTCCAAACTTTGCAATGGCTAAAAACAATTTCAGCTGGATGCGTCGCTTTGGCAAATCTGTTGCCAAAATCACAAATCGCTGGGACAATGGGACAATGGGCCAATGGGTCTGGCTGCAATACGTAGCCAACAAATATTCCAATTAAAAATGTTTCAAGTTCAGCCTACGAGTTGCAGCATGGCCCAGCGATAATCAAGCGGAAGGATGGCAAATTTTAATTACATTTCCGTTTATTCAATGTTGTCCAATTTGGCCGACAACAAGCTGGCTAAGCACACACATACACACACACAGAGAACAATGCCTTTAAACGCTTGTCAAATAGTTTTAGCGGCCGCATAGTAAAACTGAGCTGAGCATATGAAATTGCCGTTGGGCAAACATTCTCTAGACATAACTGAAAGGCAGCCGCACCTTCAGCTCATAGCACATCCGAAACAATTTCGCTTTTGCTCTCCGTGCTCTATGTTTTTGTTGCCACAAACAACGCAGCTAGAGCCCAATCCACAGCCACTTAGGCTCGCCTCTAGGATGCACAGCACAGTCGAGCTGCTAGCCATTGAGGTCTGATTGCAACGTGACTGTGCATTGATTGCACTTTCGGCTAGGCGCAGTTTGGGCCATGGCCAAGAGAGACAGGCCAACTGATGCAACACGAGCTATACCCTATGATAGGATAGCTGGCAGCTCAGATCAAAGATAAAAACAGCAATTGTTGCTTTACCTCAAATTGAACCTAAGATGCTGATGTAAAACAAAGTTTGAAAGGGCAATAGAGAGCAGTGAGTGCTATTACCTTAGCTTAGCAAACACTGCATGTCAAAATACAGGGTATTTGCTTAGCTAAGCACTTGTATGCAGACTCAGTTGTTTGTGTTGCTCGGCTTGAAAGTTAAATGGCCAAAAGCTTTAGCGGCACGTAAATTGCTGTTTGTATTTAAATGACTGCCATCCTCTCTCTTTCTCTGTGTGTGTGTGTGTGTGTGTGTGTGTTGGCCTGCTTGCTGGCAAGTAGCCAATGTTAGTCGGCATATTGGAATTTCTGTTGCGAAGCCAACTGATTATAAATGCCCAACGGAAAGTGAGTTGGACGAAAGGGCGTTTGGCCAAAATACTTGGAGCACTTTTGAGTTCAAATATTGATTGATTTAACTAAAGGAAGCTTGATAATTAAAACCAATTCAGCATGTCGCCCAGCAGCCTAAAAACGGCTTTATCAAATGAACTGAGTGGGCAACAAAAATATAAATATTTATTTGCCTGAAGGGAATTGTGTGTGAGTGGTCACTGTGATGGCATTTTAATAAACTGTTTAGAAAAATCTAAGGAATTCATTAAATAATATAAACAAAGCCTACGCCTTACAGAATGCTTAGGCATCTAATGCATGCATATTGAAAATTAGAAACGAGATAAGTGAAGTCATTAGTTATATATACATTCATATATACTCAGATAAAACTCTGCATATTTATGTTAATTTGCTCGCCTTTCATTTTAATTTTAAATTTTTACAGCTACATTTCAGCTTCGCTTCGTCCAATGACAAACGTTGCGATCGCTCTCACTACAGCAACAGCTATGCTTGTCTCTCTCCCACTCTCGTAGTGAATCTTCACGATGGAGTAATATTGTGTGTGTGTGCCCTTGTATAGAGGCCATCTTTATATCTCTCCCTCTCTCGCACGCTGTGAGCATCGTAGAATATAAATTAGTAATGAGATGCATGCAATTAACACGCAAACTCATTTGGATAACAGTTTTACAGCAACTCTAGCTAAACACTCGACCTCACTCACACTAATATAAATGCAGCAGCGGTAGCCAATCAGAATTTAAGATTCTTAGTGTTCGTGTAGTCGAAGCATTTAGCTGAGGCTGAGGAATTATTTCATGATTAAGATGAAGAAATATGGTAAATATGTAATGAGTATGTATGTAATGTAATGTATGTATGTTCTCTTTAGTCTTTTGAGTTTTTTTAAATTGAGTTATGTCTAGAATTTTATATAATAATATTTAATGTTTAATTGAACGCTTAATTGACTAAGAGTTGATTTTCATTATCATTATTACAGATTATTCAAACATTTTTCTTTTATTTATTCTTAATTGTCTTAGTGAGCTGTCCCACATGTAGTGTGGGAAGATTAGCCGCCAGTCGAACACTCAAATCACTTGAATATCGTACGACCAGGCACTTGACTTACGATATTTGTAGACATTTATATGTATGTATGTATATATTTATATATTTGTAAAGTCAACATAACATACACACGATTTTCATTATATCCTAATCGAGTGCATTGCATAAACTTTTGTTACAATTCAAGCTGAGAATCACTTGAATATCGTATGAAAAGCAACTAACTCAAGCACACACACACAGACACACATACATAGATGATGAGAGGCAATTATGCGGCAACTTTAAGAGCAATAAACTTCAATTGATTTGGTGAGCTGTTGATGCCGCTGTTGCTGTCACTGCGAACAACCGCCTGGGAACAAGTTTGTCTGCCAGCTGGTTGAGCCGAGCCAAAGTCAAGGACATACACCCACACAAGCCCACACACTCACACATACATCTATAATTACACTTGAGCGTGTGTGATTATTTGAAGAGTTCTTTCGTCAGTTTTGTTGTTGTTGTTGTTGTTGAAGTCGTACTTTATGTTTGCTTTGACTCTGGCTTAGCCCTTGGGTTGCCGCCCACATGAGCTGAATCGATGAAAGGCAAGAAAATCCTTTATTTGCTTTATTTTACACTTTTATTTTGTATTGCTGTTTGTACTTTATGTTATTTTTGTTTTCGTTTTCTGTTCTTTTGTTTTCGTTTTGGCACTCTAATTTTTTTTTTTTTTTTTTGGAAAATTTATAAATAAAAGGAAAGTTTAGTTTGTAGGCTCGGTCAGTTGGCACTTGCCCGGCACGAGCTCACTTTGTTTTACAGCATTTTTATGCGTTTCGGTCCGCAAATATTTCACACAGCCTCGGCGCAGTGACGCGGAAACGGAAGCGGAAGCGCCCTCAAAAAAAAAAAAAAAAAGAAACAACAACAACAACAAGCAGACGAAGCATTCAAGGACCCCATGCTGAACGCAAACACAACGCAATGGGCAATTGCCAAGCTGCTGGAAATGGCTGCTGGAAATGCTTGATTTTGCAATCTGCCACGCCCCGCCGCCCATTAAATCAAAAATTGTCAACGTTCGCTGCCGCAGCGGACGTTTCTTACAGCCCACTGATTTCTCTTTGTGGCCATGCATCAACATCAACAACAACAACAGCAATGAGGGCGACAACAACTTTTAACATTAGGAACGATCACTCAACCCAAACATGATATAATAGTCATGTTGTGCTCAAATCGACTTAGTTTCATGGTCATGTTTTCAAGCACTTTAAGCTGCTAGAACTTTGACGCTTTGTTCACATTCAAATCGCATTTACTGCTGGCCGCTGGGAAATGCTTTTCAATATTTCATACAAACGTGGTTATTGAATTTTTAATCAGAGCCACGACCCAAAAAAAAAAAAAAAAGAAAAAAAAAAGAAAACCAAAACCAAAAGCATTTCATATTTGCAACTGTCTGCCGGCCTGGGGCCAAATGACCTTTTATGAAATAACCCAAGCCACATGTCATATACGCATTGTGTGTGTTAGGCAAACAGCAACAGCAAACGGGAATACATATGCGCATAGTTTTCGTTTATCAAAGGTAAAGCCTAATTCAATACGAAATTACATCAAATGCCAAGCATTAGAGGGCAAAGGAGAAATGTCATATGAGGAATATCTAATTAAATTGGAATTGTTGCAATATTGAGCAAATAATTGAATTATTTATCAAGTAGAAATTGTGTGGGAATTTCGTAAGATTATTTATTGTTTATTTTGAGCTAATTAAATTTGAATTGAGCAACTATCATAATCATGGCGAAGTTTGACATTCTGATTGGTCTCCACAGTTGCAGTTGCATTCGTGTGAGTGAGACCAAATGCTTTTAGTCACTGTAAAAATATTATGCCAATGAGTTTGCGTTTTAACTGCACGCACCTCATTGCTAATAAATACTTCAATTATTACTTTGGGAGAGAGAGCGAGGCGAAGATAGCTCTTGCTGAACTATGCCACAGCTGTTGAATCCCAGCAGCCGTTTGACTTTGAGAGTGAGAGAGAGACACAAGCTGTTGCTGAGCGTAGCCATGCTTGTTGCTGAGCGGAGCCGCGCTTGTTACTGAGCGTAGCTGAGCGTGGCCACGCTTGTTGCTGAGTGTAGCCTGCTGAGTGCGAGCGAGATAGCTATTTAATCAGGATCGAAACTAGCAATTGACATTCTGCGAAAGACAGCCTACTGGGAATTCATTGCAAAATTATGCTGCTGAGTGCGAGCGAGATGGCTATTTAATCAGGATCGAAACGATTATCATTGGACAAAGAGTTGCAATTGGCATTCTAGGAAATATCAATGTGAATGACAGCAAACGGGGAATTCGTTGTACAAATACAAAATATAAATTGAAGATGACTTATACTGACATAAGGCCGACATACAATTATAATTGAATTTTGCAAACTTTTTGTTTGCAAACAAACTCTGCAAAATTTATCTGCAGTCGAGCATAGCTAGATGAGCGCGACTGCATAAAAATTGGAATATGTCATAATTAGAACATTTCTATAGTTTAGAGCTCGCATAGATATGTATGTGTACATGCGCATATACGTTCACATATTAAATGCAATGCAAGTTGCTAGGCTGCAAATATATATATATATATATATATAAAGCTGTTGGCATGGCAAATATATTTTGAGCTCAAGCCTCTTTCGCCTGTGCTTTGAGTAGAGTTGTGCCATTTTGTTGCCGCTGCTAATTGAATTGCATAGCTCTCTCTCTCTGTCTCTCTCTCTCTCTCTCTCTCTCTCTCTCTCTGTTTTAATTGCGTCTAGTTGAGTTAGTTTGTGGTCTGCATTTCAGTTGAAGCACAAATGGAAATTCTTTGCCACTTAATTGTGCATGCGTTGCGTATACGCACAGTCGACCGCACAGGCTATGGCCATGCCATGTATGTCATTTGGGCAGCTATCTGAGCGTCTTTTGATTGCGATAAGTGCCACAATTTGGTGCTCATTTCATCGTGGGCGTGCAGAGGCTGATTCTGCTCAATTTCGGGCAAAATATTGAGCAGACGGGCATGGCATCAAACAGGCCAAATAAATGGAGATAAAGCTAAGATGTCCACAATGCTGCTGACGCGGCCAGTTGAACGCTAAATAATTGCACAGCTAGAAAAATCGATGGCATTAAAGCTAAACATCCTTCATCCTTAAAGGTGACCCGACCCGACTCGAGCAACAGCAACAGCGACGCTTAGCACCTCGGGCTGGCAATAAAAAGAGCTGAAATTTATTTGAAAATTGTGAAATGCCATTAAATGACTTGTATACTATTTGGTCAAAAAGGGGATTACGCACTTAATTAATTCGTTCGAATCGTCTATTTGGAACATTTAAGCTGTTTACCCCGCGGCCAAATGGGCGACATGTCAATACATTTTTAATATACCTGGCTACGTTGCCCGCTGGTCCATCGGTTCGTCGGTTCGTCGGTCCAATGATCCGCTGTCCGCTGGTCCACTAGTCCGCTGTTGGGCCCTAGGGAATATTTGCTTTGATTTCGTGTACAGAGCTCACAAAGAACTCTCCTATTCATTATGTTTACAATTTAATAAATATTTTGTGGCAATACACTCCCCGTCCGGACTAAAGCCTGCACCAGCATTCCAAAGTCTGCATCAGCCAACAACCGAAGCAAAACGCGCCGGACGGAGAGGGCAACGCACAACAGCAAATAATTGAGGCAGCCAAATAAAATAACAGACCTGGCAGTCGGTCGTAAACGACTGCATAATGCGCGCTCAAGCGCAGTTGACAGTCGTAAAAATAATAATAGTAGTAAAAAATTTAAAAACTTAAATCAATTAAACACTTTAGCTGCGCGATTTGAGTTTGAGTTTACTTTGGCGTGTGAGTTATAGCTAAAAGATACAATGTAGATTAATTTATAGAGACTTTTGCCTTTTAAAACTCTATCTAGAAATCGATTGAGCTGCATTATATCATCTCATAATGGAGAAAGTCTGAGCTATATACAAGGGTGAGCGTTGAGTGTAAAAAATATTCTACGATCCATGCTGCACTCGTCTCTCTCTATCTCACTCTCTTTCCCTCTCTCTCCCTCACTCTCCCTCACTCTCTCACTCTCTCACTCTCTCACTCTCTCTCTCTCTTTCTCACTCTCTCTCTCTCTTTCTCACTCTCTCACGCCCTCCCTCTCTCACGCCCTCTTTCTCGCTCTTTCATTATTCTTACCCTACAAGCAATCCATTGAGATTTTATTGAGCTTTGCGATATTCTCTGTAGAACAGAGCTGAACAAATTTATCAACCAAATTAATCAATTAAATTTAATTATATAATTAAACTTGTACAGATCTTACATGATATTTTATCGTATCGAATAATAACCAAAATCACACACGCTCGCTCTGTGCAAGAGTCTTAAGTTAAAACATGCAAATAAGAGTTATCTACGCCAAATATGCAAGTCAATTGAGAGAAATAAAAAAAAATTTCCTGAGGAAAAAAATTTCAATTGCACAATTTTCTAAATATCCTACATCACGCTCTACTCATGAGAGAAACAGAAAGAAAACCTAATCATACTCTTACACTGAGCAAGAGAGTTTTATTTTGTTTCATTCCTGAGAGTTTTGCCTTGAGCTATTCGTGCTAAACTCTTTTAAAGAGACTTATTTCCCCAGTTAGACGATAAACGCTCGCTCATATATCTACATATATCTACGAAGGTCAATGCAGATCGACTTCAAATGCACTAACCTTAACATTTTATTTAGCGCAAGCATCCCTAGCCACATACACGTTCTTGAATGACGATTTTGAAAAGAAAACCCAAAAAGAAATCGTCGCAGTGTGAGTGCGAGCGAGAGAGTATTGAGAACAGCTGCAATTTGTTACTCTTTGGGATTTTTTTTTTCACTTAGACACTTAGACTTTGAGTAATACTCAACGGCGGATGCTTACGAGCTCTGAAGATAACTCAATGGAGTCTATGCAAATGACCTTCGCTTTTTACACTCTCACTCACTTTTGATGAGCTTAGCGAAGATAATCTTCTCTCACATAGGTATGTACATGCACAAAAGACTTTTTGCTTGCATAAAACTCAATCAAATAGACGGAAGAATCCAGAGCGATAAAATGGGTTCTCTCTGTTCACGAACGAACTCGTTGAATCGGTTGCTCTCAGAGTTTCTTTTTTCAAAGTGTGAGCGAAAGACATTGATAAAGGAACAACAGCTATGGATACTTTATGTTGATCTTAGATGAATGAGAAGCTGAACTGCTCGTCACTCAGAAGAGCGCAGTCTCTTACATATTCCTATTCAATAGAAACATGCAATGTCAAGGCTCACAGTCAGGTTTTCGCCCAACAGCTTGCCTTGCATATGAATTTCTATCTATGGCGCTACACTCCATCAGCCATATATACCTCACGTGACTTGCCGAACGAGTGTTAAGCAACAGAAATGTTAGTCTGAAGGCAAAGACAAGAAAATCTGGCTGACGGAATGTTTATTGCTTTCGTTTGTTTAACCATCAGCAAATCAGTTGAGCTCTCGTTTCATTAGGTTTTTAATTGAATTGAATTAAGTTCAATTGAATCGAATTCAATTGCAGCAGCCAATGCCCCGGGTCAGCGAGACGAGACGAGACGAGACGATGTTTAACTCGTTTATGAATTGGATTAGCAAGCCTAGGCAAATACATTAAAGCATTTGCTTAGTCCAAGTTAAGTAAATCCTTCTTGACATCAGTTGTTTGGCTAATGTTTGCCAACTAGTCTATGCAGCTTGATTTAGCAACATTTTGTTTTTATTGTTCATATACGAAACACAACACTTTTTGCCATGTTAAATAAATAACCAATAAGTGAGTTAAGACTCTGCTCTAGTTGAAACTGCTTCATTAGAAATCGCCCTAAGCGCGCACACACACACACATGCAAATAGAGTGTTTTGCTTCTACATAGTAAATCCATTTTAATAGGATTATTGAATAATTTCTGTTTTTTTCTACATGCAATTTGCCGAGCACATTTTTACCTCTAAAATGTGTTTATAAGCCAAAGCACGAGTTTCTACTTTGCCAAGCAGCTAAGAGTGCTCGAGGCAAGTGTATTAGACTAGAAGATACCCTCAATGCGCAATGCGCAATGCGCATTATAATTGTTTATTTGTATGTATTAGACTAGTAGATACCCTCAAACTCTCAAATTATACTTGTCTATATGTAATGCCTGCAGAGTGTGCAGAAGTTCATGTTAGCCTAATGTTTAGCTGATCTGAGCTGGTGGTGTTGTGGAAGGTATTTGTATTTATAAAAACTTTCTAATATGCACACGGCCGGAAGGCAGGGAAAAATTGTTGTTGTTGTCTAGAGATGCTGATCAAAGACTTTAATGCCTTAGGTGTGGGCGGAAGGCCGAAGAAGCTGATTTAGATGCGACTATTGAAGTTGTAGAAAATTACACATATGAGAATGAAAAAAAAAAAAAATACATATACATATGCCTTGATGACGAATATTCATTAGTATTCATATATATTCGTCTATTCAGACGATAAAATGATTGATAAAGCAGATATCAAATTCAAAGAAGAATGAAAATCTAGTCTAGGTGCGGATTTCGCTTTTGAACTAGGATTTTTATACTTCTAAGATGCACGGCAGAGACTTATACTGAATTGGCAGATTTTAAAGACGGCAGGAAGAATGAAAGAGACTAATGATATATCTTCATTTATTCTAATTTGTAGAAGAAGGTTGTTTTGATACTTTGCTATAATTTCATTCTAGAATATTCAAATACAAATAATGTAATAAATAATAAATATTCCAAAATTTTGGAACGAATGAAAGCACAAAAGTAATATAGATTCTGCTCGAGAAATTCTATATTGTATGGGTAGAGGAAAGGATGAAAAACGGTTTTCCTTATGAGCAAAAATATCCAAAATTTTAAGACGGATGGAAGACCAGAAAAAATATGAAAGAAGAACGAACGATGGCTAGATAGTTTCAATTTTCATTCTGATCAATATCAATGCTTTGAAGATCGATGGAAAGATGATGAAAACCTATTGACTCCGATCAAAATTATTAAAATTGAAGGAACGTCTAAGAGTCAGAGAAAGCTGCTTTGATACCGATCGAAAATAAATAAATAAATAAATAAATAAATAAATAAATAAATAAATAAATAAATAAATAAATAAATAAATAAATGAATGAATGAATGAATGAATGAATAAATAAATAAATGAATAAATAAATGAATGAATGAATGAATAAATAAATATAATAAATAAATAAATAAATAAATGAATAAATAAATAAATAAATAGATAAATAAAAAAATAAATGAATAAATAAATAAATAAATAAGTAAATAAATAAATAAATGAATAAATAAATAAATGAATAAATGAATGAATGAATGAATAAATAAATGAATAAATAAATAAATAAATAAATGAATGAATAAAAAAATAAATAACTAAATAAATAAATAAATAAATAAATAAATAAATAAATAAATAAATAAATAAATAAATGAATGAATGAATGAATAAATAAATAAATATAATAAATAAATAAATAAATAAATGAATAAATAAAAAAAAATTAATAAATAGATGAATCTTTTTGGACTGTAAAGGCCATATAGATGTTGATCAATAATTTTTATTTATTTATATTATTTTATTTTATTTTTTTTTTTAAGGAAAGATGCAAAAGAGAGAATATCTAAGCTTCAAAAACTTAGGTTAAGTAACTCTATGATTGGAAGGGTGGAAAGGCGAATTACTTTCAGCCTTTATTCTGATCAATAATATCTTTCAGTTTCTGATCAATGATACCCAAGGCTTTCAGAGTGAACGGAAGAACATGAAATACTAGTTGGATGCAGTTCTTGACGCCAAGCAAGAATCAATATGCTCCAAATGTTTGGCCACAGCAGCTTCGAGGCTTTTAACAGCCATTTAACATTTTCAACAATTCATTTACGTGCATTTATAGCTTGTCTGGAATTATGAAAAATTCGAGCTTAGTGAAAAAAGTGAATTATTAATGTGATTGAATTTCTAAATTCTATTTCCACAAAAATTTGTGCTGCCATTAGGCAAGAAAAGAAAAATCTTTTTCTGCTTCTATGATCAAAATATATAAGTTCCCGTTAAGGCTTTAGCAAGGCGGCAAGGTGAGTGAAAAGTTCATAATTATTTGCAGCAAACTCGTCATCAACAGCAATTTCTTGGCAGTTGGAAAGCGAAAAAGCAAATCGCCCGAGAGCCTAAAAGAAAAATAAACTTTGTTACAATAGCATGGAGAGTTCAAAGGCGAAGCTCAGCTAACTAAAAAATCTTTTATGTCCAGGTAATTGTTGCCAAGCCATGTATCGAAGCAGCGAAGCATAAAAATGCTCACCTATATCTGGCCTTAAGACCCAATGCCAATCCCCAATCCCAATCCCAATCCCTACTCCCAACCCCATCCAATTCCACTTATACATTCCAGGCGAACTAGACTAGGCTGTCACTCGACGCAGAAGGCCAAAACGATTGCTGGTTATAAATTTCATGCGAACTTAATTAGATGAGCGGCAAGAGTCGGCTCTATGCCCTGGGGTCGCAGCGGCGTGGGTGGCTGTGGTAGGGGATTTTTTGTCTGTCATTTGCTCTTGGCATGTGGAGCATCTGGCATTTGGCAGCACGTGTGTGGGGTCGGCCAAAGTTTCGCTGCACAGCCAGAGCATAAAAATATGCCAGTTTGATTTTAATAAAAACGAGCAACAACTGCGCCAGCAGAAGCAGCCTAAGCTTAAGCGGAATCAAATGTACATCGGGAGTCAAGTGTTTACCCCGAGTTAACCTGCAGCTCCTCCTCCTCCTCCTCCTCCTTCTGGGCACACTTTCTGCTGTTCGATGGGTGGGGGCAATTATGCCAAAATTACAAACTTGTTATCTCATTTATGGCGTCAGCTGTGCGTATTTTTGATTTCCTGCTACGATTTTTATGCTATCTCTCTCTGCATTAGGTGGCAGTCAGCTCGGGTCGGGCACACCCACAACAGGTGCGTAGGCGTCTGCGTGTTTCCACAATTTTTAATTAAAAATTTGGTCGACTAGGCGCTTAGCGAAAACTACTCATATTAGCTGCGCCATATACTTAATAACTGAACAATATCAATAACGGGCCCAACACGTGCCGCAAATGTCGAGTCATTAAGCAGCTAATGCGCGCCAGGTCCACAGGTCGCGTCGATGAATCGATGCGTATCTATAACTATTTTCATTTATCCACACAAATGCAGTCAGACAATCAAAATTAATGGCATCCTGCACGTGACAATGCTTAGCACTAAACGACAGCAGAGCAAGGGTTTTAAAACGAGCCAATGAAAAATGAAGTCTAAGAATTTCGATACACCAAATTCCTAAAGGTCTATAGCAAATGCATTAACTTAACATTAATATTAAGCCAAAGTCGATTAAGGCAAGAAAACTCATGAAGGAGTGTTCGAATCGGGTGTTACCGACTACGGAATGCTTAGTCTGAAAGTAGTTGAATCAAAAGCGAGTCTACAGTAGCTCAAGTGCGCCTTTTGGCATCTATAGCTCCTCGAAGGGGCTTTGTGGTAAATCAATAGAGGCAGCTACAGATATTCATTGGATAAGGCATGAGCTCTTAACTTCGATTTGCTCTCTCTTCAGCAATTCAGCAATAAAAATTAATTTGATATTTTCCATTTGCCGCGCTCCCAGTAGACGATGAGAGTCAATTGCCAATGCACGAACCAATATGCTCTATTCACTTCGTGAACGAGTATGAATAGAAGGTTTCTCAATAATTTCTTAATTGTGTGGTAAATTAGTTTTCACTTTAGCTTTTACAAATGTGCGGCAAACACAATCCACAAATTCGGAATTTATAGCGGGAATTCAGTTGGCTTGAAGCGAATGCTCTGCATGGAGAATTGCTTTTATTCTGTTAATTGAAAGTGTTTCTGAGAATGATTCCATGCAATTTGCATATGCATAGAGCAAGGGTTTCTATGAATTATACAGTCAGCACTTTCCATCTAGTTACGTTTAAAAGAGTCAAAAATTTGCATATTTATTTCTAGCCAGTTTCATTGACGCTGATTAAGTTTTTCTATGCCCAACTTCAGTTTGGCTAGAATTTAAGCACATACACATAAATACTTTATATACTCAGCTGATGCTCGATTGGAATTTCAATATGTGCTATAAAAATAATTAAAATGTACAAAATTTACACATTTCTATTTTAACATGTTCAAATCATTTGTGCGTTAGCGAATCATTTAGCTCTTTTTAATTGCTCTAGTAATTATATGACGTGCAATTTATTGTTGCTTAAAAAGGGCATATTGGTCATTTGGAGTTGGTTTGGTCAGCGTGCTGCTGTTCCTGTGCTAACGGAACAGAGAGATTAGCGTAATTCTACTTTGTATTGATAGAGAAGCCCCAGCTGTAGGAAATGATCCTTGGGATAGATTCCTAGAATAGATTCCTTGGATAGATTCCTAGGATAGATTCCTAGCATAGACTCCTAGGAAAGATTCAAAGCATAGATTCCTAGGATAGATTCCTAGCATAGACTCCTAGGAAAGATTCAAAGCATAGATTCCTAGGATAGATTCTTAGCATAGATTCCTAGGATAGATTCCTAGGATAGATTCCTAGCATAGATTCCTAGGATAGATTCCTAGGATAGATTCCTAGCATAGACTCCTAGGAAAGATTCAAAGCATAGATTCCTAGGATAGATTCCTAGGATAGATTCCTAGCATAGATTCCTAGGATAGATTCCTAGGATAGATTCCTAGCATAGACTCCTAGGAAAGATTCAAAGCATAGATTCCTAGGATAGATTCCTAGGATAGATTCTTAGCATAGATTCCTAGGATAGATTCCTAGGATAGATTTCTAGGATAGATTCAAAGCATAGATTTCTAGGATAGATTCCTAGGATAGAATCTTAAAGTAAATCCTTGAAATAGATCGCTGGTATATATCGCTAGAATATATCCGTAGGATAGATTCCATGGATACATCGCCTGCATTGCTCTCTAATATAGATCTCTTGGATAAATCCCTACGACAGATGCCGATCACAAACCTCTAAGATAGATCTCTAGGATAGACGCTTAGGATAGGCGGCTAGGATAGAGAGCTAGGTTACATACCTAGGATAGATCTCTGGGATAGTTCATTAAGATAGATCACCAGTTTAGCTTTCTAGGATAGATCATTGGCACAGATCCCTACTATAGATCCCAAGGCTAAATTCCTAAAAAAGATCCCTAGGACTGTTCACTATCGTAGATCTCTGAGATAAACCCTAGCATAGATCCCTTGGATAGATCCTTAAGATAGATGCTGAGCACAGAGTTCTTGGATAGATCCGTAGCAAAGATCCCTAGTATGGAGCCCTAAGATAAATCCATTGTAGAGATTCCTAATATAGATTTTTAGGATCTTTTGTATAATTCTGTCCTCATAGCAAACCTGAGTTGCGGTTCAAGTTAGCAGCCCTCAGTTTAGTTTAGCTCTAACTTTCATATGAATTGAACAAGCTTCATTGATCGACGCAATTATTTAATAAGCCCCGCATACTAATGGGTATTTTGTTAGTCGAGCACTCCCCATTGCTACATTATTACCTGTTTTAATATTGCGTTTCCGCAATTGACTTTCGGCCAATTTGAGCGCTTAAATGCCAAAATTGCTAATGATGCCATGAATAATGAAACGATAACGATGCCAGTTGCAGGCAGAACTATTTGATCTTACGGCGGATTACGAAAATATGAGCGAAAATCCGTTCGATTTTACGATTAAAATAGTTTTACGTTGCACCTTTGACTAGATAATGTGCATTGGGTCGAGTCGAGTGAGTCTGATGGCCGATCTGATATATATATATATACATATAAAATAACTTTGGCTTTGGCTACCCTTAGCTCTCGCTTTTTTCCCGATAGAGCCAAGCTTTTATATTGTATATATATCCATATATATATTTTAAGTACGGCTATTTGGACTCAACGAATTGAATGCTGGCCAGGACCAGATATGGCTTCTCTTCCTCTTCTTGCGTTTTTACAGCTAGAGATATTTGTTTGTACATGTTGTTGCAGCATCTCAACTGTAAATTCATTTCACATCGTTTGTATCGACTGACTGCATATTTGCACACGCGAGTATTTATTTACGCTTTGCCGTGCAATTTTTTTCCAATCAGCCGTGAGGCCGTACAGACCCGGACAATCCGGATGGACAGCTAACGGTTGCTCTTTATTTTATTTACTCACGGACATTTGTGACGTGGATCGAGGACCGAGGACTGAGCACGGAGGCCCCAGATGCCGACAGCCAAATGCAATTGCAACGTTTCGGACTCAGTTTATCCGGTGCGAAAGTCCAGCCGCTGGCTTTAGCTCTAACTAAACTTTGAATTTAAATTCAATTTCCGCTTCGCAAACACACGCACACACACGTTTGCCTGTTGACTTAAATCGATTTCAGCGTGGACAACTCTTAAACGTTTTGGATGCCGCGCCCAACTCAATCTAGCCAACATTTCGGCTTGCAATCGCATAGACTCTGCGGTCAAAGTAACAACGGGCCCAAACAGAAGTCAACGGATTCTCAAGCCACGTTCAATGACACGCCGTGCGATGACACCGCATAACGTCGTGGATTATTGTCGCCACGGTCACTGCGATAACAATTAACAGCTGGCAGAGGGTCAAAGCACCCGTGAAACGCACTCGACTGGAACGCAGCCCAGCCCCAAAGCCTTAGTCCACTCCTGCCCATCACATGTCATGTCTTACCTCACTTCTTTCTGTCTCTCCTCGAGCACATTCCTGGCTAGCCTCTTTTGCTGCCATTTCCAGCTGCTGCAGCATTGCACTAGAGCCCCAGCCTGAAGGCAGCCCAAATTGGAATTTGGCTAAACTCTTGTCCATTCACAAGGAATCGCCACAATTGAGTAACTGGCATGCGTTTGACTGCAATTAGATTAGGAACTATTCAGCTATAAATGATTACATTTGTACTGTTTGCTGGCATTCTGGGACTGGCCAAGGCTGGCCACAATAAATTGGAGCATTTGCTCATAATCGAGGAGGATTTGAGGAGCAGGCAGGAGGAGAAGGAGCAGGAGGAGCAGACAGCATCAAGTGCTAGCAGCTGTGGCTATAAGAGGATCGCGCAGATGAGGAGCAACACGTCGCAGTGTCATAAACAGCAGAAGCTTACGACGGGGACAACAAAGCTGGGAACAATCAAATTACACTGAGCTTCATGGCTAAGTGTCTAGCTGGATGGCTGAGAGAGATAGAGAGAGAGAGAGAGTGAGAGAGAGATAAAAAATAATTAACAGTATGGCAGGAAATGTGAAGGCAGCTAGAAGACAGTGGAACTCGCAGGCGACAGCGCGAAAGATGAAAACTTTTCATAAGATTTTATGGCCAGCTATTAATACAGCGAGAGGTGTGAGAGAGAGAGAGAGAGAGAGGAGAGTTAGGGAGAGTGGGAGAAATGAAAGTGTGAGTGTGAGTACAGCAAAAGGTTGTCCATCAGCACATCGATGATAGATTCATCGATTATTGTGTCGAGTGCGTGTCTTTAGTATTTGTCGCCGTCGCGGCAGGAGCGTACGTGTCCTGGCGGAAGGAGCATTTGTCAGTGATGTCTGCAGCTAACGCCGGGAGGCCTGCGAGTGGGAGCAAACGTTTTATGAATAATCTAAATATAAACTTGCTTTTAACTGTTCCATTTACGATTCGTAATTGCCAGCGGGGCAGTACGATTAGGGAATGCGATTCATGCCACTTCAGTCTCCTTCCCTCACCTACCCATTTCACTCTGCTTCACTCCTCCCTCAGTTGCTCACGCATAATTGTAGCAGGATATACGTTCACACTCATTTACAAGTTTGCATGCTTCTTCTGGAGAGTGAGCAGCATACTCGGCGTGGACATGACCAGGATACACGAATGAACTGTTTACTGCTCAAGGCAGTTGCCTGTGGCTAGGCTGAGGCATCGGAGTTTGAATTAACCTTGATTAATGGCCGTCAATCGATAACTACATTCGCACCAAGTTTTATGACTAAACGAAGCTGTTTTACGCTTGTTTTTTCTATAGGCTATAAGCATTATTTCTTATGGCTTTAAGATCTGCCTTTGTCCGCGAAATCGAAAGTCAGCTGAAAATAGTTGAAGCTGTCCCTTTGCGTGCCTTGCATACGCACTTGGCCTTGATTGTAGGCTTAGTTTTTCGCTTGAGAGAAATGGCGGCCAAAGGCATTGACTGTGCGAGAAAGGGATAAGCTTAAGCAGAAAATAACAATAGAGCAGCCCTGCCTGAGCTGTGGGAATAGGAATAGGGAATTTCACTCGCGGCTCATAGTTTGCTCTTCTCGCTTATTCACAATGGACGCAAAGGGTTCCGGGCACAAATGGCGCACGGGACGTATGATCTATGTAATGCTCAGAGCTTAGGATAGCTGGATCTTTCACTGTTGTTGTTGGCATCGATATGGCCATGCTTACAATTTGCATGAGGAACAGATGTTGCCGCCAAAAGCCAGCCAGCCTCGACTGACGAGGTCCATCAAAACTCAATTACTCGAACCGATGGCGGGTTTGGTCGTGGGTTTTTACTTAAGCGCAGAGTTTATTAAATTTTTTGGTCATTTTTGTGCCCACACCGACCAGCACGGGCCAGCTGCGACACCTGGCTGGCCAAATTGTCAACAAAAGTTGCAGTTGACAAGGCGACAGAAAAGCGCAAAGTGGAAAGCATTTGCGAAAAAACAAAAAAAATAAGCAAAAAAAAAAAAAACAAACAAATTGTGGCCAGAGTCGTTTGTCGAAACAGAATAACAAAAAAATAGAAAGAGCAAAAAAACGGAAGAGAGAGTGAGAAAATAAAAACCATTGCAAATTGCTTTGGCCATGGTCCGAGCCCAAGAGCTCTGCTGCGCAACAGGCTCCTGCCACTGTTCAGGCCATATTCAAATAATGTTTTTCTATCGCAATGCGACTCATTGAAAACACGTCCAACAGTGGCTAGCTGAAGGGCCAGCTGAAGGGGCCACGCTGGCCATAGCAGATCAAATAAAAGGACTCGAAGCTTCTGAGAGCCAAGCACTTTAAGTGCCAGCGCAGCAACAAATGTTTAAAGACTGTGAGTCAATCAATTTATGCCAAGAAATGTAAAGCAATATCTTCAATGGATTGAGGAGTAGTAGTAGTAATTGCAGTTTTACTTTGAATTAATATCAAAGTAAGTAAATGACAGTTATCCGACTTACTTCTCTCATTCTGCTCATGAGAGAAAGAGGAAAAAATCATACCAACTACAGGTCTGCAAGAATATATTCATTTCTTACAGCATAGTACTGAAGCGTTATCAATAACAACTCAGTGTACAGTGAGTTTACTGCATACCAAAATAGTACACTAGTTTTACTGTACTCATAAGATGCTGTACAGCATGGGAGTGAGACGGCTGTCGATACAGACATTCACTGCCATCCATTGAAACTGTACGCAAAAAAGGTGTACAGGTTTGTATAATGAATGATTCATATGCTCATTTGGATGCATGCATGCACATGTCTAATATAAACAGACTCTTAATCTGAGCAGCAAAGTTTTTGTTTTAGTTTTATTCCGTTTCTGTCTACGTCTGAGAGTTTTGAGCTATGCGCATTGTACTCGTTTAAATAGATTTATTTGACGATTAATATGATAGACTCTCACACTGTAACTTATACGCAAGTGGAGAGCTCAAAAGAGCAATACGAAGTGGCTTCAAATTCACATATACTTACACACACGCACGCACATGCACGCTGTCGATGCGAAAAGAACTCCCAACACCAGAGACCCCGAATAACAGTTATCCGACTCACTTGTCCCATTTCTCTCTGAGAGATACAGCCAAAAAGCGCACACAAACACTCTTGCTCTGAGTAGCAGAGTTATTTTTGTTTTTTTTTCTCTGACGGTTTGGCGTGGAGGAATTCAGGCAATCCCTCTTTTTAAGACGCTATTTTGGGACGGATACGGAAAACTCTCTCACACAAAGACTTATTTTGTGAGTTTTATCTAAAAGAGTCATTTATAAAATTCTATACAGTCCGTGTGGCTGTCTGTCGTTTGTCTGTCTCTACAACTCTATGTGTGTCTGTCTGTCCCTCTGTGTGCCTGTGTGCATCGCTGACCAACGCACTATGCACTATGGGCGCAAATGCCGCTTTAGCGGCATAAAGTCCAAAATTTTGTTGTTATATTTTCTTCTTTTTTTTCTTAGTTCCATTTTGTGTTGGGTTAACACTTATTGATAAAATGTTTATCTGTATCGTAGAGAAAACCAAAACACAAATCGTTACTGCCTGAGCCTCCTGCTCAGCAACGAGCACGTTAAGAACAAGGAGAAAGTGTTACTGTGTGAATTTATTTATTTTATTTTTTTTTTTTTATCAAAGCGTGAGTGAGGATGACTTTAAGAATTGCTTAAAGGTTTCGTGCAAGCTCTGATAAATATTAATTTTGTCAACTGAGAATTCTCGCTCTCACAGCAAGTCAAGCTTGAAAGATTGCAGCTTGAAGCTGCGCATTTGCAATGAAATAGATTAAAATTGAATATTTTTATGAATATATTCTCTGTTCGACATTTATATGTCGATTATTTTCATTTTGCTTCTAGATTCGTTAGCAATTATTATCATATATTTAATCATCACTTCATTTGGATACTTTGCTTGAGACTGCTTGACCTACCTTCCTCACCTTGTATACATATACGTTCCTTAACAACTGGGAACATTCCAAAAACTCACAAAATAACTTGGCTTTGTTACAATGGGTCTCTCTCTCTCACTCTCTCTCTCTCTCTCTCTATCTCTCTCTCTCTCAATCTCTCCCAATCTCTCTCACTCTTCCTATGTTGAATTGTTTCACACAGTTTCATAGTTACATTTGAATTCACATTTAAAATGCCAGCAAAAAAGTTAGAGAATTGAAAAGAGAAAAAAATTCTTGACTTGTTTATGCAAATTTACATTTATTCTGGTCATTTTTATTGAATTGAATTGAATATTACAATTTATTCTTTTTTGTTCAGATGAATTTTTCATTAATTATTAACTGAGGCAAATAAATTATAATGAAAATAAATATATCAACAAAAATGAGAATGGGTCAATAAAACAGATAAAATATAGAAATAGTAATATGTGTAAAAAAAATAAATAAATAAAAAAAAAAATAAAATAAATAAAATCAAATAATATATATAAATCAAATAAATTTCTATACAAATAAAAAATAATATAAATTTAAATCATATATACTATAACATGCAAATAAATAATATATAAGAAAAATTGAATATACAATAAATGAAATAAAGTTGTCAATAAAAAAAATTTGTAGAATATAAAAAGTTTAATGAATATATAATATAAGTAAAATATAATAAAATTTAAAAAATTAAATTAAATATTATTCTTGTATTATATTACATATAAATACTGGCTTCTAGCCCATATATAGGTTAAGGTTTAATTATATCTGCACTATAGAGTCATAGACAATAAGCTGCAAAAATAAAACAATTAAAAAAAAAAAAAAAAAAAACATATAAATGAAATAACGTAACGTAAGGAAATTTTATAATAAAAAATACTTATAATAAAAAATACAATTAAGTATTATATAAGAAAATTTAATATTTAAAAACAAGTAAGTAAATAATTGTAAATATTTGTCAAAAGTTTTTTAAAAAATAAAAAATATATGTATATATAAAAATAATTAATATATTTATATATTCAAAAATTAAAATAAAATATTGTTCGTAAATATCTTTTATTAAAAAAAATATTTTTTAGCTATCTCAATAAATTGTGCAAAAAAACAATTAAAACTACAAATATGCATAAAAAACGTGAATGAAAAAATTGTATAAATAAACATATACCTTGATTAATGAAAGGTTGCTAGCTGTAAGAGCTACAAAAACCATTGTTGTGTATTCTATTGTTGTTCCCTTTTTTTCTCTCGCTAGCATATTTTTGTAGGAAAACTTTGGGGCCAACAGCTATGCGTGTTGTGGGTGGCTGGAGCAAATTGTGGTTCGTTGTGGTTATTGTGGTAGTTGCTACAGTTTTTTTGTTTTCTCTTTTTTGATAAACTAACTAGTTATGCAATTATTTTGGAAATTCTTTTCATTTTGTGCCATAATGTTTGCACAAATTTTTCATTTAGTTATAGCATAAAATTTAACCCTATCGCATTTGGTTTCGTTAAGCAAAACAATTTTTTCCTAGAAGGCCGTGACGAAAGATTTCGAATATTTCAATTGAGCTTTTGTCACAGCAACAAAAATAAATGGCCAATAGCCGAATTTGAGCTCGACTATCAAATACTCTCTCTCTCTGTACTATATACTAAACTATATTGAAGCCAATTAAAGTGGTTTATGTTGCAGTTTTGAAGGTTTGAAACCAATCAAGGTATTTGACGTTTTCTAGCTTCAATTTCCAATTTTCAGTGTGTAGGAAAACTAGAGTGCCAAAAAGTCATCAAATCAATTGCTGCAGCTCCAGTTGCAGCAACTTGCTTTCACTAAGCTGCTGCTGCTCCTGCTGCTCCTGTTGCTGTTGATGTAACTGGCATTGTTGCTGTTGTTGCCGGTTTGACGAGATCTTTGTTGTCTGCAGTTGCTGAAAGTATGCTTTGTGCCTGTTCAGCTGTCTGCTGCTGAGTGAGCACAGCCGGCGGCAGTTGCTTTGTTTGGTGGCCGTCAGCAGCTGCAATTTGATTTAGCAGCCAAATAGTCAAACAGGCAGTTAGTCAAGCAAGCGAAGGGTTTAAGCGTTTTGCCTGAACACTTCGGACACACAGCCGTGCTGGACGACAGTTTAAGCAGCTTAAAGCTAATGCAGCTGCCGTCTTCAAGCGGCGACAAGTGCATAAAATAAATGGCGACATCTGCGGAAATGTATACAGAGCAACAGCAACAGCAGCGGCAGTGGCAGCGACAATTGCAGCAAGGCAACAAAGCACCATGAAGGACAAAGGATGCGTTTGACGATGCAAGGCAAGTGGTTGCTGAGCGGCGCCAAGGAAAACTGTTGTCATGTAAAGCTGTTTCTCAGTTTCTCATACACCCACGGCTCACTCTTAGGCTCTTGAGTTACAATCACAGCGGGCTATCCATTTTAAATGCTTAAGGACCTTGCCATGGAAGCACACTCCTTGAGCTTGTCGTTCATGCCAAAGGCTTCATCTAGTCATTGTTAACTTGACAATGAACTTAGGAGATAAACTAATTTTGACAATGACAATGACAATGACAATGACAATGACAATGACAATGACAATGACAATGACAATGACAATGACAATGACAATGACAATGACAATGACAATGACAATGACAATGACAATGACAATGACAATGACAATGACAATGACAATGACAATGACAATGACAATGACAATGACAATGACAATGACAATGACAATGACAATGACAATGACAATGACAATGACAATGACAATGACAATGACAATGACAATGACAATGACAATGACAATGACAATGACAATGACAATGACAATGACAATGACAATGACAATGACAATGACAATGACAATGACAATGACAATGACAATGACAATGACAATGACAATGACAATGACAATGACAATGACAATGACAGTGAAGCTCTCTATACACTTCACGTCCTGATAGAGTATCCTGTTGTTCATCGAGCGCACGCGCTTATTGGGTTAAGCAAAAGTTTTTAAATTAAAATTAAATGAGCGTGTGTTATGATTCATGTAAAGTTTTTTAATTATACGTTGATAGCTCGTGCAACTGCACGATGCGAGCTACAAGTATATTAAAACCAATTGGAAAAAGTTCCACGGGCACTGAGTACATACATACATACACATATCTATGTGTGTGTGCAATCGAGTTGAAGAGTGGCAAAAGAATTGCACTCGAATAGTAAATAGCCCAGAGAGCGACGAGTATCCAATTAGATCAGCTGAATGATTCACTAACAATTTGCAGTAATTGTAATTGCCACTAATTGGGGTAAACTTGATTCGAACTTACATATGAGTAGCGAGCTAATCAATGGTCTTAACTAAATTAAATATGATTGAAATATGAAACAGTTTCAATTAAGAGCATATGGTTAACCAGTTGATTTCCATTGACGGTCGAATGCATTTCGAATTGAAATTGAACAATTATTATTAATATTATTTTTGCTGGCCAAGCAAAAAGGAATTACGTCTGACTGAAATGCTAATCCAGCCTGTCATTCAGCAGCGTGCGGCTGAATTGGCTCTGCAGCTGTCATCGAATTATTCAATAATAATGCTCAATATATTCCGAAATAATAAGCAGCCTGTATAAACCACAGACTGACAATTGTTTCTGCTTTAAAGATTTAATATGAGCTACATATTTAATATATTAGCCTTTCATCGAGTCGTTGTGGACAACGGCAACAATCGATTGAAAGTTGCTGAAAGTTGGAATTTATTGCAGCTGCTTCGCGCCACCCCAAAAAGGGGCCAGAGTTGGGCCAAATGGTTGGCAAAAGTGCGTAATAAATCTGTTTTATCGCAGCAGCTTCAAAATCATTTCCAAAATATGTGAAAATTAGTATCACATGAGTCTTATTTCCTCTCCTTTTGTTCTTATGAATTATGAATCAACTTTAACCTTACTTTAAGCTATAAGCCCATAAACGGCATCAGTTTGCCCCAAATGTTATTGGCCGCTAATGAAATTTGTGCGCGCAATTGCTGTATAAGCGATTTCACAGCATATTGATTGAGGGTCAACTAGTAGCTAGTAGTTGGCCAGGCTGTTGGGTCAACAAACCATAAAAGACATTAATTACTTTCGTATGCGAAAACTGTCAACGGCATTGGCAATCGACTGGCAAATTATTGGCAGGCAGCCACTTCAGCTTGTTTCGAACCACGTCGATTAGTTGCTCTAATAGAGGCACACAACATAAATACTTGGCCCGATTTATCAGCCAGCATGCCTGCTGAACTGAACCAACCAGCTAGAACACCCACTGAGCAGATTTTTCCAGAACTAACCAAAAATTGCTGAGACTCGAAATTTACTTTGCCCACGCCCTCAGTGTCGTCAAGCTCATTCAATTACTAACGGTAAATGTAGTTAGTGGTACGACTCCGCTTATAGTGTCCGTCCGGTTACTGCGACGAATGTGCAATGTCTTGGTCTTGGTCTCCATACAAATTTATATGAAAGGGAGAGAGAGAGAGGGAGAGAGAGAGGGAGAGAGAGGGAGAGAGAGGGAGAGAGAGGGATAGGGAGAGAGGGAGAGAGAGAGAGAGAGAGAGAGGGAGAGAGTGAGGGAGAGAGAGAGAGAGAGAGAGAGGGAGAGAGGGAGAGAGGGAGAGAGAGAGAGAGAGAGAGAGAGAGAGAGAGAGAGAGAGAGAGAGGTGAGGGAGAGAGAGGGAGATAAAACTAGTTTTTGTTCACCCCTTTCGGTTATAGCGTCCTCCGGATATAGCGACGTTAGATCATTGATCCCTTGAGCGTTTTTATAAGCAAATTAGACTGTGCTTCGCGGCTTTAATGTGCTTGCGATTAGGGTCTACAATTGCAGAGCTGCACAAATTTGGCGGAAAAGGATATCAGATATATATATCAGATATATCAAGTACACATAGTCCTCATTTATCCCAAAGTATCAATTTTTTTTATTAAAAATTAAAAATTTTATAAATAACAAGTTAAAAATATGAATCCCCCCAGTCTTGACACATTAAATTTGGTTAAAGTGGTGTATTATGGTTGAGCCCCATCCTAAGGGCACTGGAGATGGTTCCACTTTGTATTGACGACAGCCTCAGATATATGGGCAAAATTTATATATATATATGTATAGGGTATATATGTATTGGACAATATTAGCTCCTTCGGTTATCCCATTGTCACAGCAAGCATCATGCGCCTTTAAAACTATGTACGTAATTACGTAATCCATTTCTTAAGTGCTTCTAATGAATGGTATTGATTTTAAAGGAGAGAGAGCTTGCAAATTGAGCTGTCGCCTGGAACGAGATGAGAAACGATATATGAAATTCAATTAGAATGTTTTTGATGGCAAAATATTGGCAGATTTAATACGTTGTGTGGAAAGGCAAGTAAAGATTAAATGGTCTATGTAATGCACACTTCACTGAGCCCCGCAGGCAACTGAGTCAGGCACTATTCACTGAAAATACGTGCTCTGCCCAGGTCTATGCTCTAATTTCAATTTAAGTCCGCTCCGGGGCGAACCGGACAGCAAAAACTACTACGACTCAATCGCTTGGCTCTTTGCACCTTTTCTTATGCACTTGCTTTCGATTATGACTTTGACTGGGGCTAAACAATCTGACTCGCACTCTTTCATCTGTCTTTCTCTTTCTTGCTCTCTGTCTCTCTCTTGCTGTCTGTGCAACCTGGCTTGATATTACTTTCCAGCTACCTAGTTTTATAGAGTTTGCTGCGAGACTTGTCGCTCGAACTACTTTTGGTTTAAGTGAAATGATTTTCCTTCCGGTTCTGCAACACTCTAGCCTTGTAGATGCTATGTAAATATTTAAGTCCCTTTTTTTTGTTGCTTTTTTTTGCGTAGACAATGAGAAAACTATGAGACTTGCGTGCTTTTTTTGCGCCCTATTCTACTGACTGTGCAAATAATGCGAGTGCCCTGAAGCGTGTAGATGATGGCATGGGCACGGACACGGATACGAGCTGAGACTGAGACTGCGACTGAGACTGCGACTGAGACTGAGTCTGGGGCGTTCAACTTGCTGATGATGCATTGGTGTGTATTGTGCTATAGACACAGTCCAAGCCACGTTACGCTGCCCTCCCCCCCACTAGAGTAGGGCGACATTGTCGAAAAACTTTCAATTGCCGAGTCGATGGTGTGGCTGGATATTTAAATATTGTTAGCCTGAAATGTAAAGTACATACCGGAATTAATTTAGACTGAGTTGCGTCATCCAATCAGAATGGGAGGAGTAGAAAAAAAAAATAATTTGTGGTAAACAAATACTGTATGAAAATTTTGATAATATAGGTCAAAATATTTGAATTTTCAATTATCCTGTTTAGTGACATGAAGTGAGTCCGATGCGACTGTTTCTTGATTTTTGAGCTTGCGCAAAGCTTCTTCCTGTTCCAATATAGCTTTCACCTCCGAATCTGATGCAATTTGATCAAATGGCTTGATATCGGGTGGTTGTACGTCACCCAAGGCGAGCAGAGTTGCGCGCGGTTGCACCAGCTCGTAAACCATCTCGGCCAACATTCTGAAGAGCTTCTCGGCGTGCAGTGCGGACATGACACGTTGTAGGAAATCGGTCAATGGTTTCGGTAGAGCAGTTAGCTGTAGAGCATTATCAATGACGTGTATGTTGTGTCGAAGGCTCGGAATTAGTTCGCAAAATACATTGAGCTGCTTGCAGAGCAGTCCCACCGACAGAATAAACTCATTGCGATCGTCGAATATGTAGCACTCGAGGCGGCAACGTTCATCGACAGCGAGCGGCGATACATTCCAGTTGGTCTCCGTGCGGACAAACATCTGGATTTCCAGTAGGTCGACCAGACGGAAGAAGCGCATCAGCAGTCGGTTCTGTGGTACGGGCCGTGCATTGATCTTCTCGACCAGTTTGCCCAAGTTCTCGAATGCTTGTTTGGCGCTCATGCGTTTTAGCTTGTTTTTCAGATGATCGTGAGCACGCTTGGAGAAATTGTCTGGCACCCTTATTGGTTCCAGAATCCGTTCGAATTCTGCTGATTTGGCAGTCAGGATTGTCTGTGATGTTTCAAAGTTTGTTCTCGACTCTTCGGGGATTATGGCAATATCTCCTTCGGACTCGTGCAGTGCATGCGGCTTGAATATAACTCGCATAGGATAGTTCACTGCAGTCGCAGGCTTCTTTTGCAGCACATGACGGGCAAGTCGTGGATGTTTGGGCTCTTCAATTCGCGGTGTTCGACGCTTTGAGTTGGGACTCTGAACGCCAACCCATTGGCGTTCGCGTTGCGCCAGTCTCGACTTATCGATTTCAGTCATAAAGATCCTACGCTTGGGCGCATTCAATTTGCCGCTACCAGTGCCGTCATCGTGTAGCGGTATATCCATTCTCGTTGGTGGCGGTACAGCGGCTCTAGCGTGAAACGCACCTTGATTGTCAATATCGTCTTGCTCGTCGTCCTCGTCATTTTGCTTGCCAGTGCCGGGCGACATCTGCAAGTCCTTCAAGGACATTAGACTATCGAACCCATACTGCTTCTCCATGTCGGCTATCATACTTTCATCTGGAGCTGTTGTTGAAAGGTAGCTTCTCGAGATGGAGATACCCTGATTGTTCAATTCATTAATCGGCGCTGAACAGTCTGCGTCGCCAGGGGCCGAATCAGAATCGCAATATGGTAAAATGTCATCAGATGCGATCGCTATTGGAGTTTGAAACCCTAAATCGTTACTGTCAATGGAAATATTCGATTTCCGCTGCGTCGGCAAGGCGATGATGGTCCGGGAACTCTCACTATCGGTCAACATCACCGAATCACGAGGCCCTTCGACTATAATAATGGAAGCTTTCTTGTCGAGGGATTTACACGTTGTGTTGCTGCTGCGTTGCGATAGCGGTATATCCGATCGAGGTTTCATCAAAGTTGTTAGCTCACAATCCATCTTATTGCAATCTTTGCTATACTCCATTGGGTGTTGATGACGGTTTGCCATTCGATTCGAATAGCTGCGATTCCTAAACGAATTGCGGCACTCAGTAAAGCTCTCGCTTTCCATATCATCGATTTCGTCGCTGCGATGCTTACTCACAACTAAATTGGAGTAACTACGTGCCACCGACTGCGAACGAGTTTTGCGAATATTCATCATACTGTAAGGCTTGCCCGTCGAGGCCCTATCGCTGCTGTCGTTTCTCCTCGCTGAACGACATCCGGTAAATGACTTATCGTTGACGACTATCGGCGAGGCCGATTTACATTTGCTCATCGCTATTTTGAATTGCTGGTCGAAACGTGGATCGTCGTCGTCGTCGTCGTCGTCGTCGCATGTGAGCAATGCCTTATTGCTCTCGATGTATCCTGTATTGGCACGAGGCCTTCCAGTATTTAGTGCCGATTGAGAACGCCTCACAGGCTCAGTTTGATCAATGCGAGTGTCTCCGGCCATCTGGAGCTGTGTACGTGCTCTCCCTCGCTTTAGCAGCATCGTATTACTCCTATCTGTCTGATTGGGAACGTGGGTATTAGCTGTGATATACGTCTTCGAAGAATTGACAAATGCCTTTTCCTTCCGAAGTTCCAATTCGGTGTTAGCTTTTATAAACCTTCTCGTTCGATTGCAATTCGTGTCCGTGGTGTCGACCACAGGCAAGTGATTTATTGCCGAACACTTGGACGTGACATTGTTTTGCATCATGGAAGCGGAACGTGATCGCTGCATGAATTCCTTCTTAGGTAGCCCCTCACTGGGCACCGGTGGTGGTGGGCCCTTTGCTGCTTTGCCGCACTTCCTCTTCTTTGATTCTGGTGCCGGCAGGCGGGGCTTCCATTGACGAAAGTACAGTGTGAGCTCGTTGCCCGCATAGATCACTTTAGTGGGCTTGGTTGGACGACATTGCACTACATCGAAAATACGATTCCTAATGTCAGTTTTCTTGTAAATATCCTCCAGCGGAAGATGGATGGTGCAGTAGATTATATTGTAGTTATCGGGCCTCTGAGCATAGACAATCAAGTCTTTCTCATCGGTTGTTAGACTCGTAACGCCGAGATGTCGTTCTGCATCAATTGCATAACCATGCATGATGTGTTTCCCCGACAGGTCGTCTGGTGGCGTTAACAGAAGTAGCACATTATCCAGATTATCAATGCCGAACAGCTTATGCACGACACTATCGGCATCTGGTTCCGAATCGGCGGATAATGATAGATTCGGTCGTACGAAGCGCTTTGTAACCGAAAAGGGACGAATTTGGATAACTTTGGTTAAATAACGACCGGGAAACGTAATTGTTTCGAGTCGCTCGAGTATTTCCGTATTGGACGATATTACGCTTGGATTACATCCAGTCGCTGGTGTTTCGTTATAGATGCTTTCCAAAATTTCTTCAACTTCCGCATGATCTTTCATTTGTGTTTTTCGTCGGCTTTCCGGCTTAATGCACTTCACATGGTCACCTTCCGCAATCATAGTGTTGTTATGTACTTTCAACAAAGCCGAAAGAAAACGTAAAAAAAATAAATGAAAGTCTACAAGATGTTTAAGAATTATTTTTGTGTTTTTGGAATGGAAAAATTTTGGAAAAATAAAATTCGTCCGACCCGTGTCAGTAACAAGTTAAAATGTGATGTGAAAAATATTCTCGCTCGCTCCTATAGCAGCCGGAGCGATATCAAAATCATGGCCTACTTTATAGGAATGTGTTTTTATTTAGAATAATTTGTAGTTTCATGTGAAATGGAAACAGTTTGGTTAACAGAACAGAAGAGAACACAACAGAGAACACACAGTAAACAGTTCAGACTAAAAAAGTAAATTTCTATGCGATTAATATTATTTGTGTGGAACTATCGAAACTATCTATATATAACTATCGATTGGAGCTCCGTTGACAGTTGAGTCATATTCCGTATTTCAGATATGTGGTAGTAGTCGTATTGTCTACAGTTTATAGTTATTTGTGTAGTTATATAAAGTTTTGAGCATACGGTTGCCCGCTGCGTAATGGAAGCACGTCGTCTGGAGCGACAGCGTCGCGATTCGGCCAAGAGCACAGCCGTCGACAAGTTGCCGTCGACACAGGACGAGGAGTTCCACTTGAAGCTGATCGATCTATATGGCAAGTATCCGTGTCTGTGGAAAACGACAATTAGCGATTACGAAAATGCAGAACTGAAGCGTCAGGCCTGGCAGGAGATCAGCAACCAGCTGGGCGCTCATCTGTCGCCCTCGTTCGTGCGCAGCCGCATCAGCAGCATGCGCTATCGCCTGAACGTCTACAAGCTTCAAATGATCGAGTACAAGATGAGTCCGGCCAGCGGCAAGCAGCCGGAGAAACTCTACTATATCGATAGGTTTAGTTTTCTTGACGAGGCCAACACCATGCCGACGCCCAGCGAGAAGGAGCAATCGGAGAGCGAGCAGGCGCAGGACAGAAAGAAGCTCAAGGGTCAAAAGTCCAGCATTGCGAACATGTTCAAGCAGCGCGTGCAGCAGCAGCAGTCGGAGAAGCTGCCGAGCGTGCTGCAGCGGCTCAGCCAGAGCGATCGACCCAGCGGCGGCGTCAAGGAGCTGGCAGAGAGCACCTTGGATGACTATTCTGATTTCAGCATTGCCAGCATTGTGAGGCATCGAGCACCGCCACAGTCACAGCTGGCGAAGAGCAGGACACGCCATCTGGCTGAAAATCGATTGAGTGAGCTGCGCAAGCAAGCCGTTGGCGATCAAATGCATGCGACGACCTCAAAGCCACCGCACGTGGCTCCGGCCATAAATCCGGACATTGACAATATGCTGAAGAAGCGCATGCATCGCTTGGGCATGGCCGAGCTGGGCAAGGAGTCGCCCGCTGACAGCTTTGACAGCTTCAATGACTATCGCAGCTCGCTGATCAATATACCGAGCGTGGTCAAGAAGCGTATGCGTCAACAGCTGCAGATCGGCCTAACGCGCGGCTGGGATGAAGACAGAAGCAACAGCCCCAGGCTGGAGTCCCAGATGAGTGTTAAGCCATCGGCACCGCCTCTACGCGCCATGCCCGGCGACTCAGTGTCAAAGACCAAAGTGACCAAACAGACGCGCCCGGTGAAGCCAGCTCGCGGCAGCGATGATCAGCAGTCCGAAGAGGAGGACTTCTATCGCCTACATTGGTCACTGCGCCAACAGCAGCGCTCCCGTCGTGCTGCCGGCAGATCCTCCAATCGCGACCTAATGCCACAGCCGGTGCCGCCGCTACTGCTTGGCCGCGGCACCACCTCCAGCAGCAACATGGAGAGCGTAACCGACCATCAGCTATAGCTGAGCAATGATTGCTACACAAGGCAACTTATACACGACACACACACACCACCATTATCACCTTTAGTTATTATAAATTTGCAACTATGATTACCAGTACCAATCGCTCCAGTAGGCTCAAATGACATTGGTTCCCATAAACAACGTTCGATCATGCTACCAAAACATACCCGTTCGGAAAAGCAATCCCACTTAAATAAACATAGAAGTCACAAAGCACATGTATCTGTTTTCCTTTACCTAGCTATAGAGCGCTTCAGTGCATATGTGACTCGCATCATATTGCATTCAATTTCGAAATGGAGACGAGTGCTAAGGTCAATATGTTCTGATGAGGGCTTAGGTTCAACTTCTGCTCTCAGCGTTAATGATACATTACATAATGATACCAAAATCCTAAATGGAGCTTATAATTGCGTATACTGCAAGCCAAAACTTTGAGGAAGATTACGGGGGCTCCCTGGTACATGAGAACCAGGGATATAGAAAGAGATCTCAAGGTCACTAAAATTGGAGAAAAAATCCAGGAAGTGGCCAAAAAGTACCAAGATAGGTTAAATTCCCATTCAAATAGGCCAGGCGCCTAGGTACAGCAGCCCTTAGACGTACATCCACTAGAAGAAGAGTAAAACGCCATCACCCTCAAGACCTGCTGGATCGTGTCTTGACATGAACATCTATTTTTCATAGTATTCATATAATTTTCACAAAATATATCTTTTTTTTTTTCTCCCTATTTATCCTATGTTAGAATTAATATAGCTTTACGTAGTTTTATAATTTTTAATTAATTTCCGTTTAGATTAAGTTGCCTAAAAGGTAACGGTACGGTAAGCTGTAAATAAACATTTATTAAAATTGAAAAAAATAAATAAATAAATGGAGCTTCTCTTATATTATAGTTAGTCTTCGTGTTATGATACGAAATATTTATAATATATAGAATATATAAGTGATATATATATAGGATCAGCCAAGACTATTCTGTGCTCTTTCTCGTTGTCATATAAGCAAGTCAATCGCAGATGAGAGTTATCCGTTTAATGCTCACGTTCTGCTCATGAGAGTAACGGAAAGTGAGTATATACACAAGCTCTCACTCTGAGCAAGAGACTTTTTTCTATTTCTGTCTGAATGCTATTCACGTTATACACTTTTAGAGAGACTTATTTCGGTTGTGATGCGATTGGCGATCGAATGCGCAGTTCTCAAAAGATCAATGCAAAGCGACTTGAAATTCGCATACACATGCAGACATTCGCGCACATGTATGCTGTCCATGTGCTTGGCGTAGAAAATACTCGTATACACTTCAATATATACACCAAACGCGTTTCTCTTTACAAAAACCCAAAAACAAAACGTCTCAGTCTGAGTGAGCGCAAATTCGTCGGCTGCAATCCGTTGCTCTCTGACTTATCGGACTTTGGGAAACACTCAACAGATGCGATAGCTGCCCCTCAGTATTCTATAAAATGATCTGCGGCAACTCCTGTTTCGTTAAAATAAAATAAATATGAATAATTCTGATAGAGAATATTTCTTTATGCATTAGACCAACTCACGATTCGATAAGAGTTCAAACTTTGGGAAGAACTCTGCAATAGCTAAATAAAGAAATTTTAGGCTTCATCTACAACGCTTTGGTGACTATGACTTCTATCGATAAGCTTGCTCTCAAGAAGAGTATATAATATTTGTTGGATTCGCAATGGCTAGACAGACGGATGGACTGCTTGACTCACATATGGATGTACAGCAAGACGTACATTGGAACGGATAGTAAGAAGGACTTATGAACGGACAGCAAGATGAAGCATGGGAAGACTAAAGACATGGGAAGAGCCGATAGAAAGGTAGGCGAATGTACAGTAAGCCAGACGAACAGATAAACGGACATATGAAGGCACAGCAAGCTGGGAGGAAAAAGAAGCGTACGTATGTACGTACGGCATACAGCAAGACGTACGGACATACATCGAGATATAGCAGAGCGACGAACTAAGTGATAAACGCATAGTGAAACGGTCGATCAATATACACTCTCAAAGAGTTTAACTATTTCATTTACATTGTCAGCATAGCCGTATAGCCGGACCCGCCCAGCGCCAATCCACGCCTGCTGCTCAAGCGAGCATAAAGAGAAAAAGCCGAGCATTTCATAAATCAGTACGTATATATAATTTGTTCTTCGAACAGTGTTGTTAGTATTATTCACTTAACTACCTTGATTAACTGGCTAGATGCGACGCGAGAGCTGTGACCGCTGAATGCGTATCGTCTGATTCTGTGACTCTTCATAAAGTTTCTTGCGCCCATTGACCATTGTCAGCCGAAATTTTTACTCTTTAAACAGGCGCAAATTTTGTTCAATCGAAATCGTGTCTTCTTTTTAATATTTTCTTCTCTGCCTTTGCCACTCCCTCGCTGTTTCTGTCTCTGTCTCTGTTTTTGTTATGGACGTAATTTGGGATTCCCCCTTTGCTACCTTTGCTTCAGTAACTGACGTTACGCTCTGGCGCTGGCTGCCATTTGCTGTCCTTGTTGCACGCATAAATTGGCAAAATTTTAATTTTCCACTAGATTTGCGTGGATTTTTGGCTCGTGTTATGTTTGCTCTGTGCCCTATACAGTTTTGCTTTGATTTTGTGTGTGTGTGCGGGAGTTGTCTCTCTCTCTCTCCCTCTCTCTCTCGCTCCCTCTCTCTCTCTGTGTATATAGAATTTGTTGTTATCGAGTGTCTCTGTTATTTCTTTGTGATTTTCATTTCCCTATGCGTTATGTTGCAAGCTCGCTTGAATCCGCTTCGTTTGCAACTTGCTTCTGGCTTGGCCAAGTGGCTTTCCAGCGAGGCGGGCGCAACGGGGCGTATGATGAATATTCATGAGTTCTTCAATGCGACAAGAATCGCCTTCTGGGAATCGTTGGGCAAACGAGCTGCCATTGTGTTTGTATGCCGCCAGAGCAACCGCAAGTTGATCGAACCAAATCGCCATTATATCGTCTGTGTTGCAGTGCCATTAGCTGGCCCGGATCGATTCGATGGCAGTGAAGAGACTGTTGGAAAATTTTGTTGTATCTTATTCTTAATTTAAGCGTGCTCATTCTCGCTTTGATTAATTCCAATGACTGCTGCTCTCCCTCTCTCCCTCTCTCTCGCTCAACTCGGTCATGACTTATGAATGCGATAAAGTCTCAATGGTAAAAGTTTTGTCGCCGTCTCCTGGCAGCCCGTCGCCGTTGCCATTGTCGTCGAATTATTTTTAGACCAGACTAAAGGGGGATGATGTGGCATCAGTTCGAAGTTGGGGGGGGAGTTGCTGCTGCTGCTGCTGGTTTGGGTTGGGCATAATAAATTACAGTTGCCGCGTGGCAGACGCCCAGCCAAATGTTAAATGGGCTCATTAGAAGCGGCAAAATCAAATCAAATTGCCACCAAGCGAAGCCAGTTGCAAATGTGGCGCCATATTGAGCCTATAGCTCAACAGATTTAGATTTCCAGATGCATAAGATGGCCGTGTGCGTGTGTGTGTGTGTGTGTGTGTGTGAGTAACGGGAATAATGCTTTGACAACCGAGAAGATAAAGGCTAATTATACTTAATATGCAACTCAACAATTTGAAGGCCAATTTGGCAGCCAGTTAATTGGTGGTTCAATGTGTGCTTTTTGCTAGTGCTTGCGGCTATTATTGTAGTATGTATGTAGGTGTATTAGTTGTAGTAGTTGTAGTGGTAATTGTAGTAATTGTTGTTGCTGTATTAGTTAACTTAGTTGCGGTCTAGCACGCGTAGCTGCTCCTCAACACACTCGCGACATGCCTCATCCAGTTCGGTGGCTTGAATGTATTTTTGGACGCCATTGAATTCCTTTTTGAGCGCTGCAAATGAGCTGGAATAGAGCATTTTGTCCTTGATCTTGGCCTGCATGGGGCACCAGAGCATGAGGAAGAGTTTCTCCTTCAGGCAAGTGGACGAAGCGCCCTGGCACTGATGATAGTAGGCATAATCGTAGACCGCATAACGGCACTCCTCCGGCCCGCCACGGCGTAAATCGGCAAGGAAATCATCGTAGCCGGCATTGCGACGTCCAACCACATCGACAATTATTTGACGCTCCTGCTTGATGGAGAAGATGACATAGCGATGCTGTTTTAGCTTGCGTATCTCCTCGAAAATTGCCTTGCAGTCGCTGGAAACATCAATGCCGGAAGCCATGTTATATGTTAGCTCTTGCTGCTGCTGTTTGCGGTGCACGGAATACGGAGCACGTAGCATGGAATACGGGATAGCACTTCAATAAATTATTGTCAAGTTACTGTTCTCCGCGCGCTGCACTCTACTCACCTGTTACGAAAGTACTGAAGAAATATGAAATGCTTTGTTAGAAATTTGTTTGGTTTCACACAAAATTCGATGAAATTTCGACGTCTAGCTTCGATTCCATTGCTACCGGGAATGACAGTCACAGCAAACCGGCCAGAGCCAGCTGAGTGCTTGTGCCTGTGCCTGTGCCTGTGCTTGTGTGTGAGTGCCATTTGAGCAGCCTACTTGTGATGAGCTGTTCTCGAGTTCCAGCTACAAAAATATGGCCAAAGGCCATTAATATAAACAGACACAAGTTTATTTAGACACAAAGCTTGAGGGGTAGTGTTTAGTAATCATATTGCATACCCTGTAGGTTTGGTATGTTGTAGGGTTGTTGGATTGTTGACAGCATGAGAGCTTTTCAGTTGCAGTTGCAGGAAGACTCGCTGCTCATTTGGGGTACAGGGTATCTTCTAGTGAGGCAAATAGAGTTTTTGTTTAACATTTGCTCACAGTGAAAGGCATTAGGGCATTATAGGGCATTTTCTAGTTGCGCATATTCAGCCGAAGATCATACAATATTTCATTCTATATAAGATATTTTAAGCAACATTAGCTGAGTCTATTCTATAGACTAACAGAGCTCTTCAGTTGTAGGAATGGATATGCATAAATCTCTTCTTTTGAAGGCCCTAATATAGAGTATCTTCTAGTCGCGCATATTCAGCTTAGAATCATACAATAATCCATTCATTCCATATAAGATAACTTGAGCTATATTATTCTGAAAGTCCTGAAGGACGGATTCTCTTGAAATTTCTACGATCTTCGAAACTCGCACGAATGGCAGAGTATTGGCTAGTCGAGCATACCCAAAGTGAAAGCTCTTCTTATACTTTAACTAACACAGTTGGCAACAATATAAACGTTAGCTCATCGAATCAAGCTATTGACTAAATTGATGCGAGTAAATTGTGCAGCGCATTGAAATGTATGAGCAGACAAGTGCTGAAGCTACAAGCATGCATGCATGCATGTACATATGCATATGCCCATGGCTGTAGCAAGGATGTCGAGCTGAGTAAATTCCGGTTTGGGGAGCCCAAAACTCTTGTCGGCAATGGCAATAAAATGCTTCATTTGGCTGACAGCTTGCTGGCGGTCGCGGATGCAGAGACAACAGCCGGAGCAGCCAGAGCTGCAGCTGCACTTGCTGATGTTGAAGCAGCCAATTGTTTTGTGCGCTCTAAGAGAGGGGGGGAGAGAGAGAGGGAGAGAGGTAGTGGCATGCATGCGTGCGTACATGCATGTTACGCATGTCATGACGTTTATGTGGGTGGCACTAGTTGGCTGGATGACTCTCGATGGCGATGGCATTGCATGGAAGTGACAAGTAAACAAGCGAACAGCAGGAGGAGGAGGAGGAGGAGGAGGGGGAGGAGGAGCTTGGCGGCTTGGTATCTCAGTGCAAAACGGGCTAGATAACGTATACATTGGGCAAATATGATTGCTGCCAATGCTGCTCTGCGCCAACTGGGGTCAGCTGGCTGGCCAAGGCTAAGCAATATTCGGCAAGTTGAACACAAACATCAGCAGCAGCAGCAGCAAATTTGATTGGCTTCTGCAAGACAATATCTATGCCAAACAAGCTACGTGTCTGCATGAGCTGATATGTAATGTAATATTCAATTAAAACGGTTGTCTGCCACCGATATTAGGTAATCGCTTGAGTGTGTGTGTGCATGTATCATGCACGATATGAAATGAGCATATTGGTTTTGCTAACCCTTCGTCTGTTCCTTTGTTCTACTCTCTCTGCCTCTCTCTCTCTCTCTCTCCCTTGCTGTGCGAATATCTGTGCGTAACTCTATGGCAGCGTAAGCCATTGCGCCGCTCTAAGAGCTAGAGACCTTAGATTTGGAATATATGCTCTGTGATACGCAAGCCTGATAAATCTTGCTTTATGCCTACTTCACTCACTGTGGACAATGCTACTACTGCTATCTCAGTAACAAGAGTTCAAATTTGATTGATCTTGGAGCTGACATTATTTTGATCATTAATAAGTATTCTGCAGTCGGTAGCACCCGTTTGTAATCAGCTTACTCTTTTCATTTTGCATTTATTTTAGTCAATCAAGCACATCTATACCAAAGGCTTGTCGAAAATGTGTACAAGTGCATTTTGCTGTAGATCTCTGAGACGAGAGCATGTCATAACATGTTCACATCAGGCAATTTCTCAACATGCTCATAGATATTACGTAGACGTCATGTTACATGGCACCCAAGGGAATAGAGCAAAAGTTTGCCGCAAAAGTTGAGCTCATGGGAAATGAATGCCTGGGCAAGTTCTTGGCCAAGAATTGCAATGAAATGCAGGTAAAAATTGCTGTTGGTCGGGTATGCCTGACTACGAGTCAGTACACTCAGCAGTGAGTCCATTATTATACTCAAATGAAATTTTGCAATTTTCCGCATGGGGCAAAAGAATTGGTATTCATATAAATATATGCTCCAATGCCATGCATATTTTTTCTATATCACGATGCATTCAGATATCTGCTCTACGCAGATATATTACGTATACGTAAATGCTGCTCATATTGAACTTTTTATGGCCCAGTTAACAAGTTGTAAATAAAAATTTCCATTTTCAGCAAAAAAGCAACGCCAGGTAATCAGATATTGTATTAAGCCTTAATTGCTTCCTGTTGCCTGGTTTTTCGTTTGATTTTTTCATTTTCCATTTATTTTTTCTTCTGTTTTTTTTGTTTTGTTTTTGTTTTTGATTTGAAATGTCAATTAAGGTAAGCTGGAATTAAATATTTCCGCTGCATTTGCCTGTTATCCTGTTGAAATTCAATATGTTTGTCTTTCTCATGCATATTTAAGCAACTTCTATGCCTTCTCTTTGCCGCGTTGTTTGTAATCAACATGCGTGGCTCCACGCTCCGTATGCCATTAACAGCCACACCAATTTGCTGGCAGTGCCAATGCGAAATTCGAGCTGCTCCGTGGGCGTAACGCAACAGCCATGTGTGGGCCGTAAATTAAATACAAAGTTAAGCAAAATACACTTGAGGCAGCGGAGAGCGCACGCGAGACAGAATCAAAAACCAAATGACACTGATTTCCTACACTGATGCAGTCGACGCGCCAATGCGCTGTAAACGATAATGAAAATATAAAAAAAAAAATATTATTTAATAATAATGATGAAAATATTAAAAAATATTATTTAATCATAAACAACATTAATTGGAAATTCGTTAAGTGCTTAAATAGTTTAGTTTAGCTTAGAGAATTTTCGAAATATTTTTTAAGCTCATTGTAATTTGTTATAATTATTTAGTATTTCAGTATTTAATTTTATACATTTTAATTTATTAGCACAAAATAATCTATTCTATATTTAAGACATCTAAAACCAAATTTTGTATTATAATTACTCAAAAAATTCAAAATCAAATGAAGTTTAGCTTAGAAAATTTACTAACAACATTTTCTGAATTTTTTTAGATTAATTTTATTTTATTTTATTTTATTACACAATTTTTTCTAAAAAATTTTTTTTTAATCAATTTTTAAATATTTAAATTTTACATACATTTTAATATTTGTTCTTCTATTTTTAAAGCCTCTCAAACATTATATAATTAATTTAAAAATTTTTTTAATTTAATGAAACCTAACCAAGCAAAATATTTAATTAATTTTGTATTATTATTTAATTTAATTAATTTTTTTAATTTTATTTCTTTTATAATTTGTTTATTTTGAAAATTTTAATTATTTATTATTATTTAATTTATTTTATTTTTTAATTTTATTTGTTATTTAATTTGATTATTTTGAAAATTTTAAATATTTATTATTATTTAATTTATTTTATTTTTTAATTTTATTTCTTATTTAATTTGATTATTTGGAAATTTTTAATTATTTATTATTATTTAATTTATTTATTTTTTTTTTTTCATTTTATTTCATATTAAATTTTTATCATTTGCAAAATATTTTTTAAGCTCATTGAAAATTACTCAAAAATTAAATTATTTCTATATACAAACTTCAAGAATATTAATTTGAGCAAACAATATATATATATATATATATATATATATATATATATATATATATATATATATATATATATATATATATATATATATTTTCTATTTTTAATGCGTCAAAACAATTTTTTTTTTATAATTAGTTCAGAAATTTCAAATTCAAATTTAATGGCACTTCATTAAAAAGTATTTATATTTAATTTTATTATTTTCACAAAAATATATTTAAGCCCATTGATGATTGCTTACACACATTTGTATATCAAATTTCATATATTTTAATACACGGCACAATAATATAATTTCTATTTCAAACAACTTTTATAAAAATAAAAATTCCTTTTGATCTATGCACAACATTTGGGCAGAAATGAGACTTGGGCTCTGCCTTTGCCATAGATCTTAATAATAACGAAACATTTTTATGGCTACAGGGTAAACAATGTGAGCAATGACAAAGAATGGAGATAATGCGTTCAAATTGTTGACGGCTCGGCCAAATGATATCCTGTAAAAATAGAAGAAAGAATTTTACTTTTGTTGTGAGAGATTTTTGTAGTTTGCTGTTGTAAAAATTCTTAGATGACTTTTAAACTAAATTAATGTTGCCTTAACAAATAGACATATATAAACGCTCTGTTTGCAGGGCATCTATGAGTCCGTCATGCAGGCGTCCCAAGCCGAACAAGTTATGGGCATTAAAGACCGCGAGCTGCTAAGCCGCCCTGCGGCCAATGTTCTGGGGAGATTTCGTTTTTATTACGCGTAAATGAAAGACATTTGTTGTTGCTGCAGAATTTCGGTGGTTAGGGGTTGGGGCTGGTGGATTGTGGGGTGTGTGGTGTGGAGTGTGGGGTGTGGAGTGCTTGTATTCAAAGTCAGTAATGAGGCTGGATTGTGGGCCCCAGTGCGCCGCCTGCAGTGAGAAGTGCGCGCGATTTAAATCGCTTTTGCGTCGCGTCGGTCCCGAACCGATAGACCGGACTCTGCTTGTGCACGAATCTTAAATGCCTGTGATTAACAAGTAATCGAAACATCCATAATCACCATAGGCAGACGGACCGACAGGCAGACAGACAGAGGGACGCAGCTTGGCTCGATGTTCGCGTCTTGTTTTCTGTTTGCTGAATTTTCAATTAATTATACTGGCATTATTATTCATGCGCCTTGATGCTAATGAACTCAGGCCCAGAACGGCTTGGCCAGTTGGCTGCCTTTGAGGTCAAAGTTCAGGCAGCAGTTTAATTGATTTGAGACTATTTGTTTTAAGCAAAAGCAAACAGCAAATATATGTATAATAACAAATAACAAAACAATATAAATGTTGTTTGCCTTTGGGCATTTCAATTCAATTTGCTTTTACCTCACACACACGCACACTCTCTCTCTCTCTCTCTCTCTCTCGCACACTTGAATGGGCAAACATGACTTGAAATTAGTTTTCGTAATTAAATTCAAATAATTGCAAATTGTGCAGCCGCCTGTGAATGCCCGTAATTGTATGAAAATGCCCAATTGCCAATTTGCTGTGCACCTTTATGGCTGCTAATGAAAGTCAAACACAGCTGGCCAAGCATTTAGCAAGCTCAGCCCTTACGCATTCATCTATACTCCATATCAATGGCACTAGCATTCATACACGTCCTGTTCCCACTGGGTCGGCTCGACCACTTAGAAAGCGCTTTGGCACTGCAGTGTGACACACTTTGGGCAACATTTTATCAATGTCATCGTGCTTGTCATTGTCATTGTCATTGCTATTGTCGATGTGCAGCTGCAGCCGTTGTTGCAAATGGTCAACTACGCCGCCAGCGGGCACGTTGTAAAGCCCTGTTCCCTGACGCCCGCCCCTGCTGCTGCTCCTGCGGCAGACAAAAGAAAATAGAAAGCGAGTCTAACGATAGTTTTTCTTTTGAAAAGTCTCAGCGACGACAACGACGACGGCTTAGTCGTTGAAAACTTTATGCTACAGCCAAATAAAAGAGCAAAAGTTTGCCGTAAAAGTTGAGCTCACAGCAAATGACACCTGGGCAGGTTCTTCGGCAAGGATTGCAATGAAAAGCTAGATAAATTGCAGCTGGCAGGGAGTGACTGACTGCGTGCTACCCAGTCCAAAAGCGAATACTATATGTACATATATATATATATATAATTTCCATTGTCTTTTCGCTAAAGTCTCCCAAATGGGCAGGCAGGGCAAACGAATTGGAATTAATTCGAATGGATTCATTCGTTCATCATTAACACGAGCTGCTGTGCTCGGCTGTCTGTTGCATATGCTTGCCTGAAATTAATATGCCCCATTAAGTCATTTACAATGCATTTCGTGCATAAAAAATGACTCAAAGGGTAGAGTTTGCAATGGGCCGGAATACACAATGCTCACACACACACACACACACACACAGACAGACACAGTGAAGCATGTCTGTGTATTCGTGCATGTAATGGGTGCACTGGGATGCCATAGTGCAGGTAAATTTACTTACTTGTTGCCACTTTACAGCACTTTTCTACGGTTATTTGTTGTCAGTGTTGCCATCTCTCTCTCTCTCTCTCTCTCTCTCTCTGTCTCTCTCTCAGTCTCAGTCTCTGTCTCTGTCTTTGCCATTGTCACCGCCTGGCTCTTTGGCAAGATGGTAATTAATGCCTGCGGTGTTCGGCTTGCCGTGAGAAAATCCTTTACACCAACAACAACAATAGGGCAACGACTACAACAACAACAAGATTTTAAGTGCATTGCGAATGGTTGCAAAGTCCATAATGAAGCTGTGCAAATATATAGATGAAATGAAAAAAATGGGTTAAAGCCACGACTCGAATGGTTTAATTTAAGGGAAAAGATTGATCCCGATGAGGGAGAGAGATAAACAGGGAGGGGGAGAAAACGGGAGAAAAGGTGACAGACAGAATGAGAGGAAGAGAGAGAGAGAGAAAGAGAGAGATAGTGGGGTAGGGATAGAGAAAAATGGAAAGAATGAGAGAGATATAGAGCATGCAAATGATGTGTGTGAGAGAGAGAGAAGAGAAGGGAGAGAGAGAAAGAGTGTTAGGGAGCAATGGCGAGAGAGAGAGAGAGAGAGAGAGAGATTTGGAACGATAGAAAAGAGAAAAAGATAAATAGCTAGATAGATAGAGAGAGAACAGAAAATATAATATAGAGAGTACCAGAAAAAGCAAGAGAGTGGGACAGGGAGACCAACAGAGAGAGGGAGAGAGAGAGAGAAAGAGAGAGAATAGAATGCATGAAAGTAAGACCGTATGAGGTATAAAGAGAGAAAGAAACAAATGGGGAGGGGGAGAAAGAAAGATAGAAAGATGCAATGCATGAAAGTAAACCCGAAATAGGTAGAGAGGGAGAGAGAGAGTGGTTGGTAGAGGTTGGGAGAGGGAATAAAGAGAGAGAGAGAGAGAGAGAGAGAGTTAGAAATGTACAGGAAGACATAGAACGAGAAATGAAATAGACTGCAATATAATGAAAGATAAGGAGCGACTGATAGAGAGGAGAGAAAGCGAGAAAAAAGGCAAATATATAGAAGGAGCGATATAAAGATATTTGAGTTAATTATTGAATTTATTAATTTATGCTTTTAATAATTATTTCATTTGGCAGATTCTTTAGATCAAGCGACTCAAAAAATATGCTAGATTTTTTATTGTTGTATGAATGACATAAATATTTTGTCCCCAGCAGATATATTACTACAACTGCCAGCGTAGTCCTCCAATTCTCTTCCAGCTTGAAATTGAAAATCGAATTCAGCACGCAGAATACATTATGAATGCATGAATCGCATTTGATTCATTCACTCATTACGCATCCTCTTCTCTATCCCACTTGCTTACTCCACATTCAATTGACTATACAAATATATCGTGATTGTTCGCATATGGGTAGGCTTTGGCGGCCTCATCGTTGACACAATTCAAAATGCTGTAATTAATTATTGTTAAGCTAGAGCTTAAGCCACGGCACTCCAACTTTGATAAATTAATGCCTTTTAATTGCATTCACCTGGCAAATTTGATATTACAGATCAAAGTGAATAAATTATGAGCGCTGCTCATGATTTATCCAAAGTAATTGGCAGCGCATGCCAATGGAAGAGGCGTAAAGGGCTCCAGCCGTATGCTGGTGGGTTGAGCTTATATACGCCTAAGGCGCGATGCGAAAAATGCGTGATAAATTTCGATTTTCACTTGCGTGGCACACACACTCACGCAGCTCAGCAGAGCACCTGCCATCAGCCAACCACCATCAGCCATCCAGCAACAGCCATCCGCCATCTGAGTCGCGCCCCTTTGTCAATTTTTCTTTCGTGTCAAAGCGGCTTCCGTTTCCGTGCCACATAAACGTAAGCGTAATGGAAACAATGCCAGCAACAATGACATCGCGATGATCACTGCACATTCCGTGACATCAACTCGGCTCGATGGGGCTAATGAATGGCTCACGCACTTGCCTTCAGCTTTAACTGCGTCTGACTGATTTTCGAGTGACTGAACGACTTAAAGCAGCCACAGTGCCTGGCAGAAGTATATAGCACAATTGCATGCAGCTCTGGCATAGGCAATTTAGTTGTCTACTTTTAATTGCTTTTCGATGCAGCTCAGCATCGCAATTATTCTGACCAGCTCTCTCCCCCACTCTCTCTCTCTCTTCATATTGCCATATTGCAGTTTGCAGTTATTACATATCTGGGCAGCTATTTACATTCAAACAGATCCCAAACCTGTTTACAGCAAATATTATGGATCCCGATTCATCTGTTTATACTTGCGGCTGCACGCGCTGGTAAACAATGTGAAGCGCGGGCTCGCCATTCGCTATTGGCCTGGCTAGTCTAGGTAATCCGGCTCGGAATGCATTTCATTTCTATTGAATAGTAAATTATCTTCTTCTTCTTTGCTGTAAAAGTAGCTTAAAGCAGTTTAAGCTAATGAAGAATTCTGTTTGACTGTTGGCTACTTAGTGCGCTAACTTCTGCTCTGCAATACACGTTCATGGCTTTCAAGCTAAGGGAGGTGGCATGTCAGATATTGCTCTTTAAATCATCTATTTTGTCTCTTGATTTTGTATGTCGTGAATGTATTTTTTGTTTTTAATATTCTATCTTCAAAATATATCTCTTTAAAGTATCTCTCTTCAAACTAACTGTCTTTAAAGTATCTCTATTAAAAAATTGATCTCTCTTGGAATTATGTATCTTGAACGTATCGCTCTTTTAAACTATTCTCTTCTATCTCTTCTAACTATCTCTCTTCAAACTATCTCTCCTGAAACTATCTCGTTAGAAACTACCTCTCTTCAAACATTCTCTCTCTTCCAACTATCTCTCTTCAAACAACTTCTCACTTGAAACCATTTCTCACTTAAATCTCTTCTATCTTCAAAGATTCTCCCTCTTGACTATCTCTCTATTTAACTATTCTCACTTCAAACTATCTCTCCTGAAGCCATCTATCTATCTCACTATCTCTTATATATACGAGTTCAAGCCACCTGCCACATTTCAGCCGCGTAGACTAATCGGATTTCTCACCTCACCTAGTAATCATCCACTTAATCAGTTAAGGCGTTCGATCACATGCTTAATTGATGTATACTGAAATGGCAAATGGCTTTGACAATGTACAGCCGTCAAGAGCTGTTAATTCGATGCGGCAATTACGGCTCAAATTATAATTGTGCTGGCTTGAGAGTTGGCACCAACACAGGTATCGCTTAGAGGAATTGTAATTGTAGACATGTATAGTATATAGAGTGCAGTATATATCGTGTAACGCATATCGTATATCTTATATCGTAATTATATCTAACGGAAATTGTACATTTCATCGGTGAGGTATATCGTATATTGTTTATCGATTATTGTGTTACGTACATTGTATAATTATTTTTAGAATATCGTACCATACATCATTTATAGTGTATCGCATGTCGTATACCGTACTTCTCATATGATATAGCAAATATCGTATATAGTATATGGTATCGTCTATAATATAAACCGTAACCTAACCTATAACGTAAAACGTATTACGTAAAACGTATTACGTAAAACGTATTACGTAAAACGTATTACGTAAAACGTATTACGTAAAACGTATAACGCATAACGTAAAACGTATAACGTAAAACGTATTACGTAAAACGTATTACATAAAACGTATTACGTAAAACGTATTACGTAAAACGTATTACGTAAAACGTATTACGTAAAACGTATTACGTAAAACGTATTACGTAAAACGTTTAACGCATAACGTAACGCATAACGTAACGCATGACGTAACACATGACGTAACGTATAACGTAACGTATAACGTAACGTATAACGTAACGTATAACGTAACGTATAACGTAACGTATAACGTAACGTATAACGTAACGTATAACGTAACGTATAACGTAACGTATAACGTAACGTATAACGTAACGTATAACGTAACGTTTAAGTATTTCGTATAACGTAACGTTTAAGTATTACGTATAACGTGTAAAGTATAACCTATAACGTATTACGCATAACGTTTAACGTATAACGTATTACGCATACCGCATAACGCTTATCGTGTAACGTTTACCATTTGACGTATAACGAATAAGGAATAACGTATAAAGTAAATGTAAATTGAATATCGCATATTGTATGTTGCGTGTACTCAGATTTATTCAAATTCGTGCTCAGCTTTTCCCTAATTTCATTTCATTTCGGCCTCCACAATTTTAAAGCGCAAAGAGACTTTAAATTTTCATAGGGAAATGTGCAAAAGGTGTTTACCATCCTTGACAGGTCATTTGCCTTGGGTAATGCTCATCGTAATGTTGCGCATGAATGGCAAAATGGAAGTGTTAAATACCTACAAGCAAACATACATACATACATACATGCATACATACATATATAAATATATATATATATATATAAAGCAAATTAATACTTCATTATCTACTTTTAAACACTCAGCAGTTACACACGCGCAACAAGCAGCTAAATGCTATATACATATGTATATATATATATATAAATATATATATATGAACTTGAGCATATTATTCGTTGACTATAGACTACTTCCCTTTCATTAACATATATATTGTGCAATAAGCTGAGGAAAAGCTTAAAAGAAAAATATGTTGATGCCAATGACTGATTGCAAGATATCCTATAAAATGGATTTACTATTCGAAAACTGTTCAATTTTCTTGAGTAGTTGATTAGCCTAAAGGAAAATCATGTACATATATTTTACATAAAATATATCGAGTCCATACATAGTATACATGTATATGGAAACATTGTTGGGCAAACGAAGAGGCAGATGAAAAGACTGACGAGTGGATAGATTAACGGACCGATGGATAGAAGGATAGATGGACAAGAGAACCTGAGAATAGATCTGCGAAAGGATAGACGTCTGTAGGACAGATAGGAGAATGAACAGATGAATAGGCGGGAGGGTAGGAGGATAGGAAGGCGAAAGGACAGAGGACAGAAAATAGACGATATAGGATGGGCAATAGAGGATATAGGATAGAGGATAGAGGTTAAAGGGTAGAGGATATAGGATAGATGATAGAGGTTAAAGGGTAGAGGGTAGAGGATATAGGATATAGGATATAGGATATAGGATATAGGATATAGGATAGAGGATAGAGGATAGAGGATAGAGGATAGAGGATAGAGGATAGAGGATAGAGGATGGTAGTCAGGAGACAAACGGACAGCCGAAGAACCGAAAAGTTGGAATGCCGAACAGCCGGACGGATAAAAGAATAGACGGAAGAGCACAGAGATAGATAGAGATGGAATCTTAGTCCTGATCAAGAAATGTAACAATTTATGGGCTAGGCCACGAATGCTGCCGCTTTCTGTCTTCAGCCGGAATTGTCATTTTCCATCCACTGGATGCTCTTACTATATAAATATATAAAACACATAATCTCTCCTCCTTGATCATTGAACTTCTCATTGTTCATACCCCTTTTCAGGCACTTTTCTAGCTAAAGGGTATAGGCAGAGTTCGCTGCTGCTCGTTGGCCCGGCTCTTTTGTAACAGCTAATCAAAATTTTACGGCTTTTGTGCAATTAAAGTCGCAGCATTGAGGACACGACAGCACAGACGCAGAAACAGACTGTGCCGCAGAGTTTGCCATTTGTATTCATGGCACACGAATGTAGTAAGTGTGTGAGTAAGTGTGTGTGTAGTCTAAGTGCCTGTCAGTTATTTGTGTGATTATTATGAGTATTACCTTCAAGTGGTTACACCACAGAAGAACTTTAAAGTCGCTTGGGGATTAAATTGTTGAGCAAATATTAGAAATTTCAAGTAGAGTGGAAGTAGAGTAGAAACTAATTGCAATTTATTTACCTCGTTGATGATTTACAGGGTATGCAGAACAATCAAAATTTCAGTTTGTTCTCGACTTGCAGTTATTGCCGCCCCCGCCCCCTTAATGTTTCCTGCGAGCCAGACTTGTGCAATGACATGGGAAAGACATCAGCAAAAAGTGAAAGCTTTCTCTACTCTGATTCGCAGAGAATGCTTGATGAGAGCCTCGACGTGTGTATGGCAGCTCGAGCAACACATTTGTCTAGTCTAGACTGTGTTTATTGGCTTTGCAGCTTCATCAATTTACCAAACTTTGCCAACAAGAGACCTCTCACATGGCTTAAAGTTAACCACGAGTGGCTGAGCGAGATACATACTAACACACATATATAAATATATATTTTACACTAATTAAAAGCTCGTTTGCCAGCCAAAGAGCTAGTGCAATCGCAAATCGAAAGCAATATGAACATATATGCATATGTGTACAAATATTTTTTGTCATCTACTGAACCATAAAGCCAATAACTGTCGACTGAAAGTGTGCGGCATGTGGCGATTGGCACATGCACGTACATCCGGCTGTCAGGCAGAATGCCAGAATGTCCTTCGCGATTGCTTTGAGGCCACAGAGTGCGCTACCCCCCAGAGTGTGTCTCCCAACTTTCGACATCGCGCACGCATTTTGCATATTTGCACATCATTTCCGACTGTACAAAGGGTCGCTCCTTTGTGGTCGGAATGCGAAACGGAGCGAAGCTGGAGTCCTTGCTGCCGAGGAAATTGCAGTGCGTGTTTAATTTATGGCTCCGAATCAGCGTTCAAACTGTAACTGTAATTAGTTGTGACGGGCAGCAGCAGCAGCAGCCACATTCACATCTTCACATCTTCATCCATTACGCTCAGTCGTTACTCATGCCGCATGCCGCACGACACATGCCACAAACAAGAGGCGATGGCGCTGCCCCTCGTCACTCGACGGGCAGTCGGAAATTTGAGGTGTGCATGTCACCGACCCATTGTCATGCAATTAACCAGACAATTAATCAAGCTGCCTCCCTGACTTCCCTGACTTCCTTTAAAGCCAAGAAAATTTCATTTTGCGCCAATTAAAACGTACTTTGGCGAGTGGAAAATCGCGCGAGTCGAGTGCCGATCGATGTTGGCCAAGAAAGCTCACATGTTATTAAAAACTTCATTTCTTGCCTTTGCCTCCATTGACGGCGAGCTGAATTTATGCCTTTGCCAATTCGGTCTGACATCGTTTGATCTGCAATCATCAATCATGTTGCCAGCCGCCCCCAACGGGCGGTTACAACTTCTTTGACTGGGCTGGAGAATTAATCAAATCGCGAGTCAGCACGTAGTCTAGTGCTCAAAAGTTGACTGAGAGTGGGGAATAGGAAGAAGAGAGGCGGGAGGCGAGAGTCGGGAAGCGAGCGTCGGGAAGCGAGAGTCGGGAATCGGTAGAAGAGAGGGGAGAGTAGGGAGTTGGGTATCGGTAGTCGGAAGGAAAGAGTCGGAAATCGGAAGCTGGGAATCGGAAATCGGGAAGCAAGAATCGAGAATTGAAAGGCGCGAGTCAAGAATCGGCAGTCGGGTGAAGGGAGTCGGGTGTCGGTAATAGGCAGTCGGGAGTCGAGAACCGGATGGCAAGAGACAGTAGTCGGGAATAGAGAGTCGGGGTTTGGGAGTCGAGAGTATGGAGTCGGGAACAAAGAGTCGGGAGGAAAGAGTTGGGAGTCGGGAAAAGGGAGTTGAGAAACGGAAATCAGGAGGAAAGAGTTGGGGATCGGATGGTTAAAGTCACGAGGCAAGAGTCGGGAGTCGGGAAATGGAAGTCGCGAAGCGAGAGTCGGGAGTCAGGAAACGATACCCGAGAGTTCCCGACTAGAAGACTCCCTATACAGCAGATCGCTTCTCCTAGAATAGTTCATTAGGTTGATTGGAAAATGATTCTCTTTGTTCTTCCCCATCCATCTAACCAGCTTAACGGCAACTCAAAGGGGTTAGGCTGCCTAAGCGAAATTCATCATAGTGTCGGAAAAAACTGACAATCCGAAAGGGGGGGTGGAAAAAAGGAAAAACTGTTGCTGATTCCATTCGAGTATCTCGCAAAATTGGTCAATGGCCCCGCTGAAGCGCGCAACAATGTGAGTTGCGTCCGGAGTTTTCTTGGGATAAAAGAATTCTTGGCAAAGATGTGGCCAATGAGTTTGGCATTCTTTTTTATTGAAAAGCAGGAAACATAACACGCACACTCAAAGCGGGAGCAGCAGTTGGGGCAAGTCAAAAATCCGCACACACAAATCTAGTGGAAAATAAAAATTACGCCAATTTATGCGAGACGACAGAGGGAGTGAGAGAGAGAGAGAGAGGGAGACAACGTGATAGACACAAAGAAGAATGTATTGACTGGCAAAGGAGATGGCGACAGACACAGCCATGGGATGGAGGCAACAAATTTACGACTTTTGAATGCCTGCCACAAAAGGATTTGTATACAACAGCAACTCCGAACTTCAAATTCCGATGCGATGACAACAACAACGACAGCAGCAGCAGCTGGAACCCAAAGGACAAGAATCCTTTATGCTGTTGCCTCAGAGCTCTTGAGATTATATAAGGCTTTTAGTTGACACATTGTTCTCGCCAATGCATTGGCTTGCTAAGTGTTTCATAAGATATTGATAAAATCAACTAAAGCACATATATGTATGTACATACATATTTATTTAGGTATATGTGTATGTAGTGCTCGCACGCTCTTTAAAGCTTGTCGCATATATATACAAATATTTCTCAAACTTTGCCCGATAGGCGAAATTTCTATAAACAACTTTTGCTGTCACTCGCAGTCGACGCGCTGCGAACGTGTTTACCAGACAAAGCAGCAAATAAATAAATAAATAAATTCATGTTCAATGCAAGTTGAATACGGGCCCCTGCCCCCACCTTACCACCCACCGCTTCATCTGCTCTGACAGCCATTAATGCCATTTAATTATGCCCGTTGTGCCCGACGCTAATGAAACTTTATTCATTTTCCTGCCAGTTTTTCCACCGAAAACGGTATTCATAATCGCCAGACCAGTGACAACGTGTGCCAGACGATGGCTCAGCGCGCACCTGCCAAACAGCTGCGATTAGCCAGTCATCCACACCGAGGTACCTAGGTGAAACACAATCTGAGCATTGCTACACATACAGCTGTCTATCCACAGTGTCCGGCACTCGAAGTGTCGCCATCACAGCTGTCGCTACACACTCATTTGCTCAACTCTAATTCCGAGTGCTGTTTACGTGAAACGGAATCCAAAGGGAATATCTGTGTTTGCATCAGATTTCGCTGGAACGAACACAATCCGCACAACAGTTGTACTCAGTGTGATGACGTACAAGGTTATAATGATTCTGCTGGCATTGCTATAATGATGAAGCTGTTGATCAAAGTACTGCAATGGCAAAGTACTTGCTACAGCACTGAAAGACTTCCATAGAAGACTTCCAGTGTGCAGGCTGCTGAGCTGTGACCCAATCAGCAATCAATCCTGAGTAAATGCAAGAGTTCATACATGAGCCAGGAGAAGGATTGCCTGTGAGACTATATATGAGGAGGCTAAGATGCGCTGCGAGTTTTTACCTTCATTACCAGGCCAAAAGCCAGGCTAAAAGTAGGTTTGTCGAATATTTTTAAAATATCGTATCGATGATATTTTAAGTTTCGAAAAATATCAAAATGATATTGATATTCAACTTTAAAAATATCGATATATCGATATTTTTATATTTTACAAACTTTTTTCTCACAAATTTAAAATCCGATCCAAAAAAAGAACAGTATTATAAGAATAAGTATTTTTTTTATGAAAAAGACCAATATTCGGTACTTAGATGCTATGTGAGAGTCCGTCATACGACTTCGGGAGTCGCAAACAACGCATTTGATTGCCGAAGCAAGTCTCTCTGATGGCACTGAGCTGCCAGGGGTGCTTAGGCATTGTAATGCTGTCTTTGAAAGTACTGGCATAGTCTCCTTATGGGAATTCTAAAAAATTATTGGATTGCTTTTCCAAGAGGGTTTTCGCATCGTGTACTTTCGAAATTGATCTATTGTGATTGTTTGCGAAACTATCACCTTGGTCATCTAAATTTGTATCCTCTGGAATCTATACAAAATGCTTCTTTTTAATATGCGATGCCATATTTGATGTGTTAGCACTTGTTTTTAATATTTTAAGGCATAAATTTGCTGTTCCATTTTTGAAATCAGAATAATGCGTTTTCACCATTATGAGACAATTAATATCAAATGCAAATATATATTGAATATATCGCAAAAAATATTCGATATTTAGGCAAAAAAAAAATATATATATTTTTTATAATATATCAAATATAATAATAATAAAAATATTCGATATTTAGGCAAAAAAAATATATTTTTTATAATATATCAAATATAATAATAATAAAAATATTCGATATTTGGGCAAAAAAATATGCCGATATAAATATATTTTTTATAAAAATATCGATATATCGATATTTTGATATATTTTCAAAAAACAAAGCTTTTCACATTAAATATTTTAAATATTTTTTTAATTATATATTTTAAATAATTTTTACACCGTTTTTGCTTAAACATCAATCAAATGCAGCTCAGCTTTTTCATAGCTTAATTGTTTTAAATATTAGAAAATTAATTAAAATAAAAATTAAAATTAATTACTTTAAAAAATGTTTTGTAATTTTAACAGCAGTATTTTTTTATTTTTATTTTAAAGTTATACTTGACGCCGTTTCCAGCGTTTGCTACATCAGCAGCTCAGTATGTTGTCGTCGCCCTTAACTGAAATTGCGACTCAGTTGTTAATGCGCAGCATAAATTTCATTATAAAGTCAGTTGTTGTCAACATGGCTGGCACAGTTAAGAAGTTGGAGTACTGCTACTCTCTCTCTCTCTCGCTCTCTGAAGTCAGCTTCCAGTTGGAGATTGGTATAAAGTGCTGAAAATATTGAAGCCGTAACCAAGCAGCTGTGAAGAAGACCCAGAAATTTCAATGTGACGCCAGCATTCGCAACGCAATAACCGGAATAATAGGGCTCCCCTTGAGTGAGCAGCGCTAGTCAAATTTAAATGAAGTGTTATTTATTTTAAATGGCATGGATCTAATATTAAAACAAACTAAAAAACAAAGTAAATTGAGAAATGTACTTTGTATGATTTTGCTTCAATTGGAATTTATCTAAAATAAAAATTCCTTGGTGCACGATTAACTCTGATCTGAATCGATTATAGAGTACACCTAGTTAACATATGTTACACAACTCTTTAATATGCAACCACTATGCCACCTGTCGTACATATAGTACTCTATCATATAGTCAAGCGATCAGGGAACGTTTTACAGCAGCTCACTCGACGTAGTTATGTGGGCCTGGTTTATTTTTAGTGCTGAGCTGCAGTGTAGTTTTACGAGTCTGTTTTTTTTTTCCATTTTGATGGCCGTGGACCACATAAAAGTTCAAACTGCGCCATTCAAACAGTTGACAATTTGTAGCCTACATAAATGTTGTATAAACTGTGGTTAGTGCCCGACTGCCTCTCGGGCTCTGTTTCCGTAGTCTGGAAATAAACGCTTCCTGCTAGATCCAAAGTGCTGACAATAAAAACCGCTTCAACTTTACACCCATATATAGTACATACATATATATATAAATATATATATTTATTTCTCTCTATGTCTGCCACAGGCTGCAGCTACACCCTCGACGTGTAGCCAATCAGCATACAACGCTGACAGCTGACAAATTATCAACGCGAGTCGTTGCCCACGCAATGAAGCCCCACAAGCGATGGGCGATGGGCGGTGGGCGTGCCAGACTAGCATGCTTTCTGCATTAGACTGAAAGTGTTTTCACGCATTGAGTGCGAATGCGGCAAGTGCGTGTGAACAACTATTCAATGTGTTTGCCATTAGATTCGTATCCTTAGCCCGATTAGCCAGATAGCCGTGAGCCGAGCAGAGCTACAAGAATTTATTAGTATATTGGTATATTAGTATATTGGTATATTGGTATATTGATATATTAGTATATTGGTATATTAGTAGATTAATATATAAGCCACCCCTGTCAGTACTTCATCTATTACTCATCTTCGATAAGACCCAATCAAATAGAAAGTAGCTTGCACTCGCCTGTTGCTACTTGCCAATTGCAGGGTATTTGCATAAGCATCTCAGCTCATATTTGGCTTGGGCATGTTGCTTGTTGTAACTATGTTTAGCTCAGGCACTTGAGCTGCATTGCTTCTGTTGCTATTTCCATCTTTATTATCAAGATACCTGACCAAGTGAGTGGGTGTTCGAGTGCGTGTGTCTGTGTGTGGGAGAGAGTGCCTTGAGAGTATCAAACACTTGCCAGTCAGTTTAATACCCTAAACCCATTGGAAGGGAGAATAGCCAGTATTGTGGTTTTGCCACAGTTCGTGTAGCAAGCAGAGGTAAGCGTAGGAGACAACAAAGGTATGATAATCTGAGTCGATCTAGCCATGTTCTACTATTCTCTCTGTGCATCTATCTAAACTGAAGTTTATAAGTTCAACTCTCCATTCAAGCGTCCTTCTGTCCGTCCCTCATTTCGTCTTTCCATTCGTCCATCCACTCATTCGTTTTTTCACCCTTTATATCGATAGTCCATTCGCCCAATCGTTCATTCCTCATACCTTGCATCCATCCGTACGATCACCCATATGTCCGTCTTTCCGTAAATCCGTTTGTTCTCTCGCCAGTCCGCCCTTCCCTTAGACTTTCAACCGTCCGTCCATCCGTCAATCCGTGCTTTCGTTCCTCTATCCATCAGTTTCTTCGTCCTTTCGTTAAACTATCCATCTGTCCGTCTGTTCCTTCTTCTACTCGTTCGTCTATCCGTCCGTAATTGCATAATTTCAGCGCAGAGCTTAGGGTATCTCCCTCTCGGTCAGTTCCTAGCAGACAACGTTTATTTTGTTTGATCAGCTTTGTTGCCATAATACTCCTTACTCCCCCACTCTTCGGCTCTCTACCCATCTCTGACGTCTGTGGGCGCCTGGCGGTTGCTTGGTTGCGCACATTACCTGGCGCTGAATAATGCATAACAATATCATTGCTATGCGTGCTCATTCGTACGCAGCAAGAACCAATGCCAGACAGGGATAGCGCTGCATATGTTTGTTGTTGTGTACGTGTGTGTGTGTGAGTGTTGTTTTTCGGCGAGGTTAGCTGCAATTTTTTGATACACTGATACGCTTATGCTGCACAGCAACCGACTGAAGCTACGAAGAGCAACAGTATCAATTTGCATTGCAAAATCCGAAAAAGACATAGGCAGCAGACAAAGCCACAAATCAACGGAAACCCTCATCATCATAAGCGCGGGGCAATCGAATGGAATGGAATGTGGCAGATGTCAGGCCAAAAAGTGCAACCAATAAGCCGATAATACACTTTAACTGTGAGCATATCCATTAAAGAGTTGTCTAACTAGCATACATATAGATAGATGGGTCGCTATGTTGTGTGGAAATGTTATGTACAGGGCAAATGTAATTAGCTTTAGCATTGCAGCTTCATTGACTTTGACACTCTTCTCTCCCACCTCTCTAGTTCTCTATATATTCTTTCTCCTCCTCTCTCTCTCACTCTCTTTAGATATATATAGATGTAGATAGTTGGATGTTCTATGGAAATGTTATGCAGCGAGCAAATGTAATTAGGTTTAACATTCTGTTAACATTGCAGCTTCAATTCACTTAGACAGTCTTCTCTATCTCTCTCTCTCTCGCTCTCTATCCATCTCTCTCTTCATCCCTTGCTCTGTCTTGTCTACATCTCACTCTCACTCTCTCACGCTCTCTCCCTCTCTGTCTCTTATAATGCCAAAGTGCTCGACATTTCTGTTAGATTATTGAGTCTGCTCAATTTCCATATCCCCCCCGCTGCCCCTGTCTGTTACATATCGAATTGGCAGTTTTATATTCTATGTGCTGCTTAAATATTTAATATGTATTTTCCCTTGCTCTCTCTCTCCCTCTCTCTCTCAATCTCTCTCAATTTACAGTCATTGAAACCGTCTTCCCACATGGTTGGGAGTTATAGGGATATAAATTCAAATATGCTGGGTCCTTGAACTGCTTGTTTTATTTATTTTTATTTTTATTTCTATTTTTCATTATTCCCTTTTTTTTTCTTGGGCATTTTGTAGGTCTCCTATTGCGAGTCGGCGAACTTGGGGCCAGACACAAGTCAGACATGTGGGCCGATTCAACAAAACCGCCGACTGGACGAGCGCAACCACAGTGCAAATGTCTATGAAACTTTTGCGAATATTAAATTGAAATTTCTAATTGTGGAACTAATGTGTCCAGTGAATGTATTCTTAGACGATAGCTGCTTTAATGACTATATATGTCGCTCCCTCTCTCTCTCTCTCTGGTTAGGGGCACTCAAGATACATTGAATCAAAATCAACAACTGCCAAAGGCCATTTTTCATTCTGCGAAATGAAAAATGCGTTTATTAACTTTGCGCCCTGTTTGCCCATGTATGTATTTCGATGTAAACACATATTTGCTCTCAGAGAGCGCTACTACTTCTCATGGCTGTGCAAATATGTTGGCAACTAGAACTGGAGCTGGAGATGTAGCCGGAATCGGAACTGGCGATGGAACTGGAACTGGAACGGGAACTGCAAATGATTTTGAAGAGCCGAGTCTTGTTGACACAGATTCCCCTTAATCGTCGAGCGTATCCAGGTCAATGTACAGCTGCGAGAGACGCTGCCCTGCTGCCTAGAGATTTACGTATACCACACGTTATGTATTAGCAAATAAAACATGAACTTCTGACCACATCCACTGCATAAATTTACAGGTGGGACACTTTTTCAGAAGTGCACCAGCGTTGCAGCAACGTTTACCGTATGTTAAGCCTCAAGTGCACTATAGTGCTCTAAAATAAATTCATATACTTTCCAGAACATGTGGCAAACGCCCACGCACACCCGCACACACCCGCACACACACACACACACACACACACACCCGCACACACACACAAAACACACACTCGAAGCGCTCAGGTAGCTAGAGTCTCTAGTTAGTGTACACTGCCACGCCTACATACACACACGCAAGCTCACCTGTGTGTGTGTGAAATATAAACAAGTAAAAGTGCTCAGGCTGGCAATGCACGACTAGAAAATACCCTACACTTGGGATTATAGGCATGATATCTTGTTGAGATATGGAAAAGAGAGATTCTGGTAGGATTAAGGTATTTTATATGTTATATGATATATGATATATGATATATGATATATGATATATGGTATATGATATATGATATATGATATATGATATATGATATATGATATATGATATATGATATATGATATATGATATATGATATATGATATATGATATATGATATATGATATATGATATATGATATATGATATATGATATATGATATATGGTATATGATATATGATATATGATATATGATATATGATATATGATAAGGCATAGATAAGCCAATATACCCTCTATGAAGCCTATGCCCCTGGTATTCCGTTAAAAGTAAAACATAAATACATACACATGTTCACACATATATTACATTGAATCGCTAAACGTTGTACAGAGCTACAGAACACCTCCGCCTCTCTCACTCCCCAATGTATACTTCAGAAAAAGTGCAAAAGGATTTGCTGGTACTCCAATTAAAAGCTAACAAACAAAATGCGATTTCTTACCAACAGTTTTGGGGTCATATTTGCTAGTCGGCATTTATGAAGTATTTCCTTTATGAAAGTCCATGTCCGAACAAAATGCTAAAGAAACTGTTGGCTCTTGCTTGCATAATGTGTGCAAATGTATATCTCGCCTGACTCATTTGCAGCGGGATGGAATTAAGTATAAAGAAAACTTTATAGAATATAGAGAATGTGGGATTAGCTGTCTTACAGGGGAAGTAGTACAGTTAGCTGGCTTTAAATTGTGGCATTGAGCTTAAAGCTCTTTGAGCTTACAGAGCTGCTAGCATACAAGTAAATTCAGGAGCTATAGCTGAAAATGCTCGACTAGCAGATATCCTGTAGAGCAATTGCTTATCAGCATTATCGAGTTTGACTTTGGGCTGCTATGAAAAATATCTCTCATATATATCTAAAATAAACTAATTCTTAGTCTTCAGGGTTTAAGATCTCTTAAATATGCATTGAGCTATACCAGCGTTCATGTTTAAACAACATTTAAAAGCTAAAGAAAATATGAATATTATATATATATATATAAAAAAAACCTCCCTAGACTACGTCAAAGATTGTTAATTAATTTTTTCATTGCGTGTCGTCATCGTGTCATATGCAGATGGCTTCAGTAAATAATTTCAGCGCCTTGTGATGAGCTTTGATTCTGGGCCCATGGCTCAAGTGCCACATGGGCCCGTCCAGCTTCCCTTTGAGCATGTCCCAGCTGACTGGCGAGCTGACTGGGGAGCTGATGTACTGTGTGTGGCGCCAGCAGCAACAAAAGCGCCACAAAGTGACGCGTGCCTTGCCACAGCTACAGCTACAGCTACAGCTACAGCTGCCTCGACTTTGGGCTCTGGTTGCGGGTCGTCGGAAGCCCCATAAGCTGATTACAGATTTAATTACATGCGTTCAATTATGCCGCCAGTGGCAGACGCTCAATTGGCCACGAGACTCTCAGTCACTCAGTCTCTCAGTCTCAAGTCCATTGCAACAAAATCAAGATGCTTGTGCAACATCAATGCAAGCTCAGTCTGCGTCCGGGCATTAAATGGATAATCTGTTTAGCAGACAGTTGCCAAGGCCAAGCAAATAGCCCTACGATTGTTTAAGTAAATATAAATCAATTTCTGATTTTGATTCCATCTCTAATTGACTAATTTCTGTTGTAAATATTGCACAGAATATTCATTTAGCATTTAAATTGAATTAATTATATTTATGCATGACCTTTGATCCTTTTCCTGCAATGTTAAAAAAAAAAATGTATATATATATATGTATGTATATATACTATTCCAATCTTCTTTTACTTTGTCCAATCTCTCTGTAAATTATCTCACCAATTTACCTTTAGATAAGGGCCAAAGGAACGCAGTGCGAGCAGGAGCAGGAGGAGGAGAGTTGGGTATGGGATTGCTTTGTGCATGAGGTCAGTTGCTATTAATGTGATTAGCGCTAAAATTAAAATGCTTTGGCTCTCAGTGTGGCGCGTGCTATGTGCAACAGTGGGCTGGCTGACAATGCCCCAAAGGGCAACAACATCAATTTCAAGTAATGGCCAAGAAGATGGGCATGAGAGACAACGAGAGAGAGAGAGAGAGAGGGTGTTGGGTAAGAAGAGGAGAAGCTGACGCTGAAGCACGGCTGGGACCAGCCTGACACCAATTCCAGTTGAGTAATTGAAATGGGTTAATGGGCAGCGGCTGGACGGGCTCGAGTCGCTGGGGCGCTGCGGCTTATTGGTTTAGCTCCGACGGGTCCAAGCGCTGGCAAAGGTGTCGCCAATGGCTAGTGGTGTTAGGTGTAATTAATTTGCCGCCCAGACTGATGCACAAAAGTCAAATGCTCATTAATTAAAAATTGGATTTAACGTGGCCGGCCAATGGGATTAGCGAGAAATCAAAGGATGCATTTACGATCAAACAGCAACTGCCTTGGACCAGCCATTGAGCCATCCATCATAACCGGGCAGTGCTGATGGAGTTCGTTGCTGAGATACCTTCTTTGTCAGCGAGTGTCTCAATGTTGACCCGTTTAAAAATAAATAAATTGAATTTCCTTCACTTAATTGAACCTTTTTCGCCCTGGCACCGAACCGTGAACCCAACGGCGGGCCAATAATAGACAATCGAGCGAACTTTGACGCGTCAAGACATTATGCCGGAAATTGCAAAATATTGTTTTTTACTTATTTATGCATTTAAAGCAGCTTAAAGTTTGCACAGGCCCCGAACTCGTCGATGTATATATATATCAGATTTTCTATATATATGTATAAGTTTATACCCCTTAAAAATGACATGGGCTAACACACTTTAAACGCCTCAAGAAACCACAAAAAATAAACTTTACAATGAACTGCAAAAAACATATAAAAAAAAGGACGGGCATTAGCAAAAGGCGCCAAGGCAGGCAGCCAAATGAGCAGCGGCGCTGGCGACACATGGCATCACGGCAGCCCAGAGCCGGCGCTGGCCACACACAAATCCCCAAAAACCAAAACCCGCAAACCCGAAAACCCAAAGCCGACAACCTCCAAGACCCATCGCACGCCATTCGCCAACCCAAAATTTAACAAAAAACAAACCCAAGCACAACTCCAGCTCCAGTTTCAGCTTCAACTCCGTCTGTGAATGTTGTTTATCATAAAATGGCGCCTTAAAATATTTAAGTTTACTTTTGTTGCTACTCGCTGTTGCATATACGCTGCTGCTGCTGCTGTTGTTGTTTTTTATTGTTACTGGCCCTTTTGTTGTTGCTGTTGTAGTTGTTTCTCGCTGCGCTGTTTAAACATTGATAAGGCAACGCCATCTGCAAAATGGCTGCAGGAAACGTGGCGTCCTCAAGTGGCCCGCCGGGTGTGCGGCTGGTCACTGTTTTATTTCACATTTTATGTGCGTAAGTTCAGACATTAATTTCGCAAACGACTAATATTAAGTTCCCTACCTAAAAGATTACATTTCTGATCTTTCACATAATCATCACGTGGCAAAGCAACAAAGATGCGCAAGCTGAGCTGTTATTTTGGGGTCTTTTATTTAATTTAGATAAGCATTATATGATCACCACGCGCTGTTGCCTACTTATTGGGGTAAATAGTTGTAGAGGCAACTTGTTCACATATTAATTTACTTTATGTGTAAGTATCACTTAGATCGTTTGCCATTCTCATTTAATATTTTTATTAAAAGCTTTTTGATTTTTTCACTTTTTTCGTTTAACGACCCTGTCTCTAGCCGCATGACAACCTTAACTAGCTATCTCGCTCTTACGTCAGCAACAGTCTTAACTATCAGCAGCTACAGCCATTAGTTGTGAATTGCGAGCTACCGCTATGTTTGTCTCGCTCACACTACCGAATCGTCTGCTGAGCTTATTATACAATAGTAATAGTAGAAGCACTCTAAGCACTGTTAAAACACTCAGTAGACTACGTAAAGAGCAATTTAATTTTTTTTAAATGTTAACTAACAGCTCATTTGTGACGCCGCATTTTCTGCTGCTTTACTAAATGTACAAAGATCAAATTGTACGTTAACAGAACACTATTAACTTAACAGGACGCTTTGCAAAATCTACTAATACAAAAGCGTGAGCAATATCTGTATCTCGCTCTCACTCTCACAGTTAGCATTTCTGTAAAAGCGCTCAGCCCACGAATGTTTTGGCGTTTAACAGTGGCTCAGCCCAACACTAATACCATTGCAATTGCACATACATATGTATGCATGTGTATGTGAGTGAAATCTTTGGCAAAATCATTTACAAAATTGAGTTCTCTGCGCGCCATAAAGTTTGGACATGTGAGACAGGGTAGTTAATCTTTGCCCCACCCGTAGATAATTGCACTTGTTCGTGTTTACTTTTATTATTTATTTCTTGCTTCTGTTTTTTATTGTTTCTGCTACTGTTTTCTTTTCCTTTTTTCCTCTGCTGGCTTTTTCAATTTGCTTGACGCACCCTCACTTATTTACTGAGACAGAGCGATCTGAGCGCGGCACCTGCTTGCGAGTGCTTTCTGCATTGTTGTTTGTTTGTTTGCTTATGCCGTGCAGCAGACAACTTTATTTTTAGCCGCATATTGTGCGCGCTCGCTTAACAAACAGAATCCATGCAGGTGACGTACCGTTACCCGGAAGTGACTTGGAAATTATGTGGCGCAGCAGAAATGTGAATGGCGCGCGCGTGTGTGTAAGCCGTTGTCTGGGCAGGAGCACACACACACACACACACACACCTGGCCACCCACTCAGCTCAGCAGCCCTGCATTAGTTGACGAAATACAAACAACTATGGGAAATGCATCAAGACGCGGATATTGAAATGCACTTTGCCAACACACAGCGAGGAGCAGGAGGAGCAGAAGCAGCAGCTGCTCTGCTCCTGCAGAAGTAAACATTTTAGAGTTCAGCTGGCAACTCATGCTGCACTAATCCGCTTAGCACACGCAGCTCAAAACATTTTACATCTCATCATGCCGATCAGCCTGTGCCTCGCCAAGGCAATCCAATTTCCTGAGCGCAATAAGAACTTACCTGTGTTAGCTGTTACACTGTTGCCCGTTGCGAAATTGAATCGAGATCACGTGCTGGCGGAGAGCTCATTAAATACATTTGGCCAATAGTCTCGGCAGTTAGTTAAAATCTTTAAGGCGATTGGCAACGGCAGCCCAGGCTCAGCTTAGACTGAGAGCTGAATGTAATTCTGGGCAAAGGCATTTAGCACGGATTTGAATAAGCACATACATATTTAGTTTGTGTATACCCTGTAAATTGGGCATGCTGCGGGGAGGTTATGATGGTGAAGAGAGCAAGCTTAGCTGGAATTAGCTGTTTCAATTGCTTGACTAAGATATAGTTTCTTGACAGGGTATTCGATTGACAGTGCTCATTGCCCTTGCCATTTGATCTGTGGTGACAGAGCGTGGGTGGCTAGTCGGCCTGTGTAATTTGGCTTGAAATGCGGTTACAGCTGTGTGACATGGCCAATTTGCAGTATGTATGGGAATAAAGTCGCGCTCATCCGAGCAGTCAGCAGATATCCTAATGGCATTCCCAGCGGAATATGAATGTCGCTACGGCTGACATTCCCTTTGTCTGCCTTTGTAATTAAATCCGTATGTGTGTAGGTGTAGGCCACAGAGTTCCCTCTCCCTCTCTCTATCTCTCGCTCTCACTCCCTCTCTCTCTCTCTCTCTGAGTGCTGACTAGAGGAGGGTTAAGCACCTGGGAGGGGTGTGTGCGGGTCTTGGCCGCAACTTTTGGGCACGTGGTGCCAATGTCGTTTCGCATTTCGATTGAGGCCATCGGGTCTAGGCGTTGGCTGTCACTTTCGCTCACCTGGTTTTGCCATTGAGCCGTAAATGATGTCACAGCAATCAATCAAAATTAAAATCAAGCCACAAACTCAACGCCACTCGTCAAATCATGGCTCCAAATGCTGATTTGCTGCTGCCATAACCAGCAGGGTATACGCATTATTATTATTCCAGGCATTTCGGGTCACAAATAAATATCAATCAACTTGGAGGCGCTTAGCATTGCTACATGCGATTGCAAGATTTGATGATTACGAAATTCGGATAAGATGTAACTAAAGTTGTGTGGAATCATTAGTTACCCAGGTTTGTTAAGTAATCCACAGGAGGTTAAAGTTGTCTTCAAGTGATCCTGCTAGCTAGTAAAAGCATTTAGTAATTTTCATTGAAATTAAACAATCCGCACCAGAGCCTGCAATAATATCGATGGACATTCATTTGAGTGATATATCGATAGATTTTCTGCAGTAGTCATATATCGTCTCATATAGCCGATAGCTATCTGCTAAACATGCATTTGCGGCATATTTAAATACTATTTCAGATTTACAAATCAATAAAAATAAATCAAATTTTGGCGCTCATTAGCAGGCAAATATTTGTGACCAATTGTTTTTTTTTTTTTTTGCTTTAATTTGGTTTTACAACTAATTTAGCATTTCTTAAACAAACTTTGTTTGACTTATTGTAAAATTATATATATGTATGTATAATTAAATGAAATTAAATGAACATAAAATGAGAGCTCACATACATATGTACATATATTAATTTACAAATATTTACATTTCTGTTGACAGTTTCTCAATGGCTGCAAATACACACATGCAATCATAATGTAAACTCAGAGAGCAACCAAGGCAATCGTTTCTTTAACGAGTGCGTTTGCGATCGGCTCGCAATTGTTGCTTTTGTTTTGCTCGGCTACATCTCGCTCGTGCGTGAGTGCGAATGTATGCATGTGCATGTGAATGTGCAGTCCATTTGAGTTAGTCGGCGTATCGCTGCTTAAACGATGTCCGTCAAAAAAGAGCATAGCACGAAGCGCAACACAAAGCGCTCAACCGAAGAACGCAAAGAAATGAAGAGAGTGAGTGATTAGCTTGAGTGCTAATCTAAGTTTGAGTATTTTCACAATGGCGCAGATCGAGAGCGAGAGCGAGAGAGTATGATTTTTGTAGGTTGATCTCATGAATTTGAATGAGTGCGCGTGAAGGCTCAAACGGGTAACAGTTATTTGAGAAAAATGAACTTGATCGCGTGGAACTAGGAGCGACTATCGCTTGCTTTGCAGCTGCACGTAATAGGTATCGTTCTCGCTGAGCTTGCTGTCTCTACTCACAACAAAATTCATTTAAATCCAATTATAACTCCAACATTGTTAACTTTTTTTTTTTTTTAATTCGTAATTGACGCGCAAGTTAAGTACCTGTTAAATACTCTGTGACACGTGGAGCAAGCGTTGAGTGAATGTTTGATTGATGTTCTCAGCACTCCTGGATTGAGCATTAGGCATAAATAGATATGTATGTATGTATGTATATGTGTAATGTTATATATTCTTATAGTATTGTAGTATTGAGAGAACTGTCTGCCAGTCATTGGAGATTATGGATGCCTGGTTAGCTTGGCTGGCCGTTGTTTTGATTGATTCGCTGGCCGCGTGAACTTTGTCTACGTTTCTTTAGCCATTTTGATGAGCTGTCATTTATCAGATGGCACTCAAATGGGGCTTTCGGCCCGCGTTTCGGCCAGGTGATAAAATATATATGTACATATATATATACCGCTCAAGCCATTTACTCTCTAGCCATATACATATATATATATATACATACTTTTTCAATTTCAAGTTGGCTGAATTTATGACATTCGCTCGCTGAGACAATGGGCAGCGCGTGCGAGTTGAGCCCAACCTGAGCTAATGGCAACAAATCTGGAGCATTTGCCATTGTGGTATTGGTGGGGCTGTGGCGGCTTGTTTGGCTCCCGTTTTGATTTATTTGGACAACATGTCACACACGTAGTAATTTTTCTCGAAATTATGGACAAAAAATGCAAATGGTCACCCGGCAGAGCATCAACATTTTACCACACGGCGGCCAACAGGACGTATGCATAACGTCAATTTAAAGAGCCGACAGCAAAACCAAAGTCAAACAAGAGAGCGAGAGAGAGAGAGAGAGGGAGAGTGCGTCCAACTGGCAGATAGCCTGTAAGTCTAGCTATTCAAGACCCAACTTGGCATAGAGTTTGCTCTTTGCCTAGACGAGTTTGTTGTAATTACATAAATATTTAATTGAGTGCGAAATGAAATATGTCATTTGCTTAGAGCGCATATAATAGATTGTTAAGTTGTGGCCAGATTTACAGGGTATACTCAGAGCGGCAGGCACGCAGCAGAGAGCGTGGGTGTGCGTGTGTGTGTGTGTGTGTAGGTGGGATTGTATTTGCACTGACCAGAAAAAAAAGAAGAAAAAAAACGTGCCATGCCTGTCAAATGCGCATTGGAGTCAGCATCGGGCCATGCCCCGAACACGGCCTAACGTGGCCACAGGCGAGACGCACAAAGAGAGAGGGAGAGAGAGAGAGAGTGTGGGAGAGAGCGCGCGTGAGTGTGGGCGTAGCCTTCGGCTGCGATGCGCTGCGATGCGATGTGTGCGTGGGCGTGAGAGCAGCTCCAATGAGCTTCGATTGAGACCATGTACAAATATTAAATATGTCTGCACAAAAACGAACAAACATTTATGGCAAAAAAGAAAAAAAAAATTAATATAGAGCCGTAGAACCATTTGGAATGAAATGTGAAATGTTTTCTTCAATCAAAAATCGTTTTTATATGCTAAATTCAATGATGAGCAACAACATCAGAACATACGCTATAAACTCGATAAGTGGACATTTTTTTTTTTTGACAGGCCAAGTATTTGATTGCCAACCAGCAGCGCGAGCTATTGGCCCAAAGCTCATTAAATTTATGGCTGAATGGACTGAAGCGAAATTCATTATTTCAACACAATGCTGATCATTTTCTGTTTTAATTGGCAGTGCTTGCTGATAGAATGATAGAAATGTGTATGCTTTACAGTTAGCTAATTATACGTGAATGAGGAGAGAGGGACAGGGAGTTGGGGGGAGAGTTCATGGGGATTGCCTGACTAGCGGATGCCTGGACAGAGCCAGCTTTCATTTATTTTTATACCCTGAGCCCATTGAAAATGGGAAATGGTGTAGGGAATGAGTCGTGGCAGACCCCATAAAGTATATATATTCTTGATCAGGGTGACGAGCAAAGTTGATATAGCCATGTCCGTCTGTCTGTCCGTATGTGTGATCATGCTGAAGAAATAAGAGCTAGAGAGTTCATTCTTTTTGTGTTATGTCCGTATATGGCACGCGCAGTGCGAGTTTGTTTCAGAAATTCGATAACTTTTATACTTACAAAGTTATCGATGAACGAATTGATCGGGAGTCAGTTATAAAATTCTAGCAAATTCATCTTTAGAGTTAGAGTCTCCAAGTCTTCCGCATATATATAGATATTAATTTATAACAATTTCGGTTTTTGTCAGATTTTGGATTCCGGTTCCCCATTCACCCCACCACCCCCAAATGTGTAAAAAATTCATTTAAAATACTAGACACATGCAGTTTGGCTTGACATATAGATATTAATGTCATGATCATAATCTGAAGAGATGAATACGATTGTCTGTCTAGAAACAGAATTATGAATCAAAGCAGTTATGGCAGCAAAACCCACGCGGCTCAGCGAGAGAGACAGCGAGACAGCAAGCCGCCTGCAATGCTCACATCCATACAGCCGCACAAGCATAGATCAGCGTGTGTGTGTGTGCGCGTGCTTTTGCATGCATAGTTTCTTACGCGTGGAGAATCGAAACGAGGCATTCTTGGAATATGATTCGTTCGAAGCAGGGCTCAGGGTATCTCGTAGTCGAACAGTCTCGACTACAGCTCTCTTCCTAGTTAAGCAATTATTTACTTATTCAAAATAGGCATTGATAAATCTAGAGTTATCTTAGAGATATATCAAGTAGACAATCTCCCACACTCCCACTCATGTGTCATCTGTTATGGCAACTCTTTTGCCAACAAAGTTTTGATTCAGTTTGACTTTGAATGTGTTCATTAGACTTGGACTGAATCATAATTGTGAAATTTGCAACTGCATGGCCAGCGAAGCGTGTAATGAGTCTGTGGCAGCCACTTAATATGGATTGTTAAGCATTTTCAGCTTACATCGAGCTGAGCACTGTTGAAAAGTTCGGCTGAAAACCTTTATGCGCAAACGAACCCAAGTCAACAGCAGCAGCCAGCCCGACGCCTAATGAACTTAACTAAGTGAGCGGTCAGCCAGGGCAGCGGAGAGGGAATGTGGGGCCGAGGGGAAAGGTATTGCTTGGCTTGTCTTGTCTTGTCTTGACTTGTCTGTATTTTAGACATTCGGCTTCTCGATTCAAAATTTCTTTATTGTTGTTGAGTTGTCTCGATTTATGTATTTAGCGCATTTGGCCGCTGGGCGCCAAATGACGGAGGATACAAATTTACCATTGCACTTTGTAACATCATTTGAGCCAGGGAATAGCAATAATAATAAAAGGTCATAAACTGTAGCCAGCAGCTTCAAACAAAGCAAAGAAGTGCCACAAACAAAATCACAGTGCAAACTCACATAAAAGTTTCTCGGAAGAGCACACTAAGAAATTTCCACTGTAACCCAAAAAGCCAAAGAAAAAGCCAAAAAAAAAGCTTAACAAAAAACCAGTAAGACTCCAGTTGAGACTGCTCGATTACGAGATACCCTATATATTGTGATAGTTGAGGGCGTGGCTTTGGGGTAGGTTCGGCTCTGCTTTGGAGTCTATTTCGAGGCACTTTGAGAAACTAATATTAGCATTTAAATGTTTCTATTTGCCAAATTGTAAATTGTCTGTAGTATTTGAATTACGTTTTCTTTCCAAATTTGGCGGGGGGCGGGGGATGGTCTCGCTATTCAAAATCTATATATAGACAGAAGGCTTGAAGCCTCTAGCGCTAAAGATGAACGAAATAGAACTTTACCTGATTCTGATACCTGATTCTGGATAAATGTTTTAATCGATAACTATGAAACGGTAAAGTTATCGATTTTCTCAAGCAAACTCGTATACTGCGTGTAATACACAAACCCAACAAAAGAAGATTGAAGTCTCTAGCTCATAAGGTTTCTGAGATCGACGAGTCCGGAGAGCCGGTCTACATCGACTCAGTTTAACGTGCAGATCAAGAGTGTATATACTTTACCGGCCTGTTACATACTTTTGGCATAACCATTATGCCCTGTTTACCCATTTTCAATGGGTTCAGCGTATGCAGAGCGAATATTCTTTCAAGTCAATAAACTAAGACACAGCCAAAAGCCCAGAACAACGCGAAGCCAGACAGTAACTGCAAAAGGTGATTCAAGGCGCAAACGAGCTGCGTCGAGACTGCGTCATAAATTCGAGCTCATCGAGGCGAGGCGAGGCGAGGCTGAGGCGAGACTTTGAATCCTGTTGAGCTAAACCGTTTAACCAGGGCAGCAAGCCCTGCAGAACTTAGCCACCCTAAGCCGCTCACCTGTTGTCTGACTGTATAAATGGAATGCCTAATGACTTGACGTCCATTGTGCTGGGAATGCTGCAGCGCGCATAGTTCTTAAGTAGCTCCCGCGTTTATTCTATGGTGCCGCATCAAGCAATAACAGCTTGAAGTACTCTAGCGCTACCTGCTGCAGCGCTTAAAAATTATTCCATTATCCTCAGCTGGACGCGCAGCTAGAGATAATTTAATATCCATTTGCGGCAGCTTCAGTCAGCGGCGCCCTTCTGACCTTGCGAAAGCATTTGCGATTATAATCCGATTGCATGTGGAAATGGATGTGCTGCGCTCTCCCCATCTTCCTCCCTCCCTCTCTCTCTCTCCCTCTCTCTATCTCTCTCAGACAACTGTTGACAACAAAGCTTTCTATTTGCTCTGCACTTTCGCTCACATAAATCTAGCTGAATGTGAAGTTGAATTAGTGCTTTGTTAATAGTTTTTTATTATTATTGATTTTTATCATTGAATGCAGCAGTAGCTGCAATATTGCATTGTATTTCCACAGAAATACGACAGCTATTCCAATATATAATTTGTATTTTCATGATTACTCGTTGCTGGTAATATTGCGGCTGTATGTGCCATGAGTTGTACCTGACTACTTGAGCTGAATTTATTTGTTCGTGAGTGAAAAGAGTACATTGATTTCTGTTCGTTCGTCCATCCATTCATCCGTCCATCTCTCGCTTGTATGCTTATCCGTTTATCCATTCGTCCGTACCTCTAAGCATCCATTTATTCATTCCTCCATTCATCTATCGTCCAATTGCCCATCCGTCCGTCAATCCATCCCTCTGCCAATCCATCCACCCATATCTCATATATCTATCCATCCATCCATCCTTCGCTTGTAATTGTATCCGTTTATCCATGCGTCCATCCATCTACTCTTCCATTCTCCCACCTATCCGTCCATCCATCCGTCGCTCATATTTTTATCCGTTTATCCAACCATCCATCTATCCATCTATCTATCCATCCATCCATCATCCATCCATTCATTAATCGCTCGTATGTTTATCCGTTTATCCATGCGTTCATCCATCCACTCATCCATTCTCCCATCTATCCGTCCATCCATCCATCCATCCATCTATCCATCTATCCAACTATCCATCTATCCATCTATCCATCCATCCATCCATCCTCCCATCTATCTATCCATCCATCCATCCATCCATCCATCGATTTATCCATCCATCCATCCATCGCTAGTATCCTTTCCATCCGTCCATCCACCCATCAATGTATCCATCGGTTCATCCATCTATCCATCCATTCATCCTCCCATCTATCTATCCATCCATTCATCTATCCATCCCTCGCTAGTGAGATTATCCGTTTATCCATCCGTCCATATTCATCCATCCATCCATTTATCCATCTATCCATCTATCCATCCATCCATCATCCATCCATCCATCCTTCCATCCATCCATCCGCTCATCCATCCTGTGATAATTGGAATTGAAATAAAGATAGATGGTCTTTTGGGGCTTGTTTAACCTGAAAAGTAAGCAAACACTCGTATATCTTATAGAATTTTGGAGGTGGAGCTATAAATGTTACGCTAAGTAACTGTAGATATCATCTTCACAAATCGATTAAATATTGTAGCTTTTTATGAACCCTGAAGGGGTCTTAAACAGTCTGTTAGGCTAGCGTGCAACAGGCTTACTCCTGTTCCTATGAAAGTGAAATGGATAAGGCCTATATGCATACATACATACATGATGATATCGCTATCAAGTCTGAAGTTATACTTAAACAACAAGAGCACGAAATAAAGGGAAATAGAGCTTTTTCCCTAAGCTGATTTCGAGGAAAGTCGTTAAATTCTACTTTGGCCTTGTTGATATTCCCTTGAAATATGAACGACATTTAAATAGAATTTCGTCAACTTTATTTGATATTGTGTGAATGCGATTGTTTATCGGCTAATCTCCATCAAGCGACGTGAACTGGACTTGAGAGCGACTTTATTTGCATTGGCACACAGGGAAAAAGTCGAAATTCCCTTTCTTGCTGTCATTGATCGACTCGGAAATACCCTGAGGAGCAATGTGATTAATATTTGTGGGCGAGTCGAGACTTAATCAACGCGTTGCCCTCAAGAAATATCTGCGGCCATAAATTAATTGCTGTGAAATATTTTCAAATAAATATTTATTGAGGCCCTCCCACAGCCCCGCCGAGCGAGTGATCTGAGCTGCTGCTTAAGGATATATATGATGATTGCAGAGGTCAGGCGGCAGTCAAAGAGCAACAAATGCAAATACAATAATTAAAACGCAAGCAGAATTTGAATAAACAAATCAAATGGGTCAAGTTGCTGTTGCCGTAGCCGTAGCAGGAATTTCGGGCGGATTTGGCCAAGTTTAATTAATGCAACGACATTATTTATGTGCCCCGGACAGGCTCTGCCTTTTAAGGACCTAACAAAAGTTTAATTGAATTAGTCACTTACCCGCCACGATAAAATAACAAACAAAAAGAAAAACAAGCAAGAAAAGTTATAGTTGAGACTGCTCGACTACGAGATGCCCTGCAACCTGCAACCTGCAAGTACCAATAAGATTCCAAGAATTCATTGCTTCGTTAAACAATTTTCACTAAACAATTTTAAAGACCCTTGCTCTAAAGATGATTGATATATAATTTTGTAAAATAAATTGTTAGCGATAACTTTGAAACGATAAAAGTTATCGGTTTGCTGAAGCAAAGTCGTACTGCGCGAGCAATATAGGAACCTAATACGAAAAGAATGAAGTCTCTAGCTCTTATAGTTTCTGAGATCGAAGCGTTCATACATACGGACATGGCTATATCGACTCAGCTCTTTACTCTGATCAAGAATATATGTATGTATATACTTTATGGGGTCGGCCACGCCGTCATCCGCCCGTTACATACATTCAAGAAAAGCATTATACCCTGATTTGTCAGTTTCAATGGGCTCAGCGTATAATAAAACCGAAGCAGAAACAACAAACCAATAAACATCAACTTTTCTTTTTTATCCGACAAAATCATCCTAGAAACTGAGGTCCATTTACCGAATGGCCCAAAATGATGTGCGAAATGTTGAGCTTCAGTTTTTTTTCTTCTTCTGTTTTTTGTGGTTTAAAGTTGGCGCTTGATTTATGAATGACTCCCCCCGGGTGGGTCACAACTCCCGGCCTCAGGCGGCTGGGGCAGGAAAACATGACAGGGAGTCGTGACTCCGGGAGTCTGGCGGGGGCCGCCCAAAGGTGCCGTCGGACAAACAGAAAGCAAAGCGACGCTTAAATAATGAGCAAAAGGTGTAAACAAGTGGAAGCCGTCTCCGGTACGCTAATTAACTTGACAAATGTGCTGTCCTTTTCAGTGCTCGAGCTCGTGGCCGTGCCGGTGCCAGTGATTATAATAATGCCATTGCGCGTCGAGAGTCGAGCCTCGAGCCTCGAGCCTTGCTCATCGTGCTCCAGCAAGGACAATGCTACAATTCAGGCGAATGCAAATTTTGTCAACTCACTTAGTTATGTAAATGCCAGCTGATTGCCAAATATTGCTGCAATTAATCATTTAATTAATTCCGCAAGCTGTACAAATATCTGCGCGCTGATATACAAAGAGACTACTTCACGGGGGGAAAAAAACAACAACATAAAAGTAAATAAATAAAAATTACAATATTCATGCAATGCGAACAGATTTCCGCCTTCTTACTCGGAGCACAAATTATGCCCAGGATAAGCTACGTGTAAGTGCAGGGAATGCAGAGAGACTGTCGGGGCATTACTGATAGTGCTGGGTATCTAGTAAGTCCATCATTATGCACTAGTTGCCTATATGACTATGGGTGTCTTAGTTGCAATGGACGAGGTAATTTATAAAAATTTTATAAAATTTATAATATATAATATAAACAAATTTTATATATTATATTTTCTAAATAATTAATAATTAATTTTTTTTTAATTAAAAAAAATATATATATAATAAATATAATTATTATAAATGATTTCAAGTAAAGTAAAAGCAAAACTGATCAAATAAAAAATAATAATAAAATATAAAAAATAATTCAAGCAATGTCTGAAAAATCGAGTAAATGGCAAAGCTGGCAGCATGAATGGCAACAAGTCCTCGGGCAACATGTTGCCAAGCAGTGGTTATGTTGCTGGTCCACAATGTTGCTGGCCTGTGGTGAGTTTGGTGTTGATGGGCGCAACTGTTGGTCCAATTGGGACTCCAAGAACTGTTGGCATTGCTCAGCATTCAGTGCACGACGAAGTCTTCGAGACAGCGGCTCACGGCACGCGGCAACCGCTGATTCACCAGTTGGTCTGTGTCAGTCACTCATATTGGCAACTGATTGCTGCTGCTGCTGCTGCTCTGTTCAATTGCTTTGTTTTTGTTCGAGTTTGACGCGTTAGTGCGAGTTTCGAGTGGTTCAGCCAGTGGCAAGTGCTGTGAGAGACAGCCTCACGATTGGCTCCAACTACAACTATCGGCAGCTGCTGTCTGCGCTCGCGCCGCTGGCCACGAGCGCTGCACTGCAGCTGAATGCTAGCTATGCCGCCGAGGAGATCTACGGCGCCAGCGGCGGTGGCAGTGGCAATGGCAGCGGTGACGGCTTCGACGGCAGCGATCTCTACATCTACAGCAATGAGCTGCTGGAGCCGGACTTGACGGCCGCCACGCCGGTCTCCGTTGCAGCGGGATCGCTTGCAACGCTAAGCTCTGGCGACGGCAGCAATGCATCGATGAGTCCGCCGGTGCTGCCCACGCTAGCAACGTTGCCGATAGCCAATCGTAGTGTACCCCGCGTCAGCGCCGATGTGCCCATCTGGGTGATACCCTGCTACAGCATCATTCTGCTGTGTGCCGTCGTTGGCAATCTGCTGGTGGTGCTCACTCTGGTGCAGAATCGCCGCATGCGCACCATCACCAATGTCTTTCTGCTCAATCTGGCCATCTCGGACATTCTGCTGGGCGTGCTCTGCATGCCCGTCACGCTCGTGGGCACGTTGCTGCGCAACTTCATCTTTGGCGAATTCCTCTGCAAGCTCATTCAGTTCTCTCAAGGTAAGGCCTAGCATTAACACCTTGCAGAGTCCTTGCCGGCTGCTATCTGCCGCTTATCTGAAAGATGTATATACATATATATATTTATATCGTTTTATTATGCCAATCGAGTGGCTGGCATTAAGTGATGGCAGCTACTTGAATTGTAAATGTGAGCGTGAAGCGTGCAGCGTGGAAAGTGGAACGTGGAATTGCACCAATTGTGTCTGTTGGCTAATGTGTGTGTCTGGGTGTGGGAGTGTGCCTGTGTGGGGGTGCTTTTGCTGCAAGAGCTTCATAAAAACTCAGCGTACTCAGCGGACTGCAGTCTCTAATTTATGAGATGACCCACATCGAGCAGCTCTAAGTACGTAAACACAGCGAATAAACCTCTATGTGTGCGTGTGTGTGTGTGTGGGTGTCTCTCTGTCTCGCTGCTTCCTCGTTTGCCTGTGTGTGGGTCGAGCGTTTAACGTCTGGCTATTCCCAATGCTTGTGGCCTCGATATTATGATTGCAGCAGGTGTTTACCTGCCACCTGCCGCCTGCCGCCGGCCCCATCCGATGACACTCGCAATGAGCTGGGTTCGAATATTTGCTGGCTTTCCTCCTCTTCTCCCACATGAAATGAAATGGGTTAATGTCTAAGCTTATCTAAATGCGCAAAGTTGACATGTTTCTATAAAATTACCTGTCCAACTTAACAATTGTATTCGAGCACATGCTGAAATGGCTATAAATGTACAAACATATATATAAATATATGCTCAGTGTGATGTGGGGATTGACTTACCTTTAAAATTAGCCATTAGCCATTAGCCATTACTGGCAGATAATGCAAAAACACCTGCCACTTTTGATTATACATCTATTTATGTTTGATACAAATTTATGGCAATTTCATTGGTGATATCAATCTTTTATTTAAGTTTTATGCCAGAAATTGCTGTCATAAATCAGCAAAAAATTACTCTAACCACAAACATTGTTGTTCTCGCATGATATTTGTATTTCATTTAAATTCTTGAACACAACATAAATTTCTTACAATTTAAAAGCATTTCACACAGAGCTGTTAAGATCAGGGATGGCACTATCAATGGTAGCGATGGGCATTTAATTTAGCAAGAGCTCGATGAATTTTATGCGATGTTGATCTTATGTTTAGCCGATAGCAGAAACATCGCTTGCGATCTGAAAGAAAATTGTGAAAAGTAATTGATATTTCTTATCTTATTTTATTAAAGAAGAAATTTATAATTAAAAATTTTTTAAAAGCTCGCTTACCTTGAAATGCAAATTATTATAACTTGCCATTGACAAAAAGAACAAATGATCAGAAATGATCACACATAGAATTAATTTAACATTTATGGAAAATCATCACAACTAAAACAGATATAGTTTTATTTATTTTTTATTTTTTATTTTTTTTTTTTACATTTATTTAAAACCAACAAAAAAAAGAGTTTAATTTCCTCACACATTCGAACTACTATGGCTGCTCAATGGAGCCAGCGATAGTATCGATAATTGGAACCATTAACCAACGAGTGGAGCCACTATCGATGGCTTTGCAGCTCTGCGTCCAATGTCCCACACTCGGTAAAGACATTTTAATTTTAATTTATGTGCGAGTTAAAGTCTACTTAAGCAGCTATGTATCGTATTTTTATTTGAATTGATTTCCTTTTTATGGCCAGACTTTTATAGACATGGCCGAAGCTTTATTTATGTACAATGTGCGGCTGCTGGGCAGCGTTTTCATAATTTGAAATAAGTACCGTTTGCTGCGCCATAAAATAGGCCACAGCTATTACCGATGGCAAATACCCTACGAATGCATTGACTACTTACTTCCCCCACACTGTGCGTCAAGGGCAACCTTTGATCAGAGACTTTGCCTATCGACGGCTACAAATTTCCATGAGATTAGACATCTGCTATTAAATTCAATTTATGCTCGACCTAAAGAATATCTGCGGCTGAAAAGAAAAATTATTATCTTGGTATCCTGTTTACATGATGAGCACACTGAGCACATTCAATGACAACTTGTTTGTTATTCAGCGCATAAGCTCTTGGCAGCTCTAGCGAGTCATCGAGCCGGCAATTTTCGCACTGGCTAGTCATCGTGGCTAAGCTATACCGCAAAGAAAGTTCAAAAATTTTAAATATGAAAACACACCCACACAGGTGGCACACACACAGAGAGAGAGAGCTGAGCATATTTTGAGCGGAAATTACCGATTATGCTGAAGCACTTTCTCGAGTAGTTATAACTTATAACTGGTTATAAGACTTGACAGCCAGCAGGCACTCAAATGCGTTTTGGGGAGCCCTTTTGTTAGTTGGCGGCATCCTTTCGAAAATTAAGTGGCTGTGACCCAGCTAAAGTCGATCATCGGTTTTGGCTACCTAACCGAAGGGAGCAGACCAGAACCAAAAAAGTTGGCTAAGAGCGTTGCCAATTTGTTGCATGTTAACAGAAGCTTAGAGAATTTGTTCTGGCACCTGTCACAAATGCTTATCAATTGATTAAGTTGATTCCGCCTGGGCGAAAGGACTCGCAGAACCGTCGAAGGTTTGACCAAGTTCAATGTTGGTTCAGCAAACTGCATAGGCCCGAAACGAACTTGGCTTATGAGCAGAGTCCAAATCAAATTAAGTATTAACGGAGACTTCTTTTCCGTGTTTGAATGCTAACGCCAGCTGGCTACACGGCGTATACATAAATACGGCGGAAACATATTCGGGGCACATAAATTGAAGTGCCCTCAAGTACAGGCGCGCACACCAACTCAAATACAGATAAAGATACAGACAGCTACAGTTACAGATATATAGCTACAGCAGCAGCAGCTAAAGCCTCGAGCCGGGCCCCAGGCAAATGCTAAGCCCGTAACAATGACTCTTAGATAATACGGGGCAAATCCTTATTTTCAATGCGAATTAGGCAAGTCTTAGGCTAACGTGAGTGCTGCCAGATTCTCAGATGCGAATGTGCAAATGCCTCTGTTTATGTCTGCATATATATAAATATATACATATATCTGAGTGTATGCGTGTTCTTTAAAAATACTTAAGCATTGCTCCAACAATTTGTATGTATATGTGTCTGCCTCAATCGTTGCCCCACAGTGTATATCCGCATAACTATATGCATATGTATGTAAATTGTATTATTAAAGTCGCTGAGGTAGAAGAATGTGGATGTCATTGGAGCCAACTAGAAACAATGGAGAATAAGATTGGCGCCATGGATATTCACTGGCCTCAAATGGGATTAGGCCCCAAATATAGTAAGCATACAACTTACTGACTTTATTGTAGTATTAACATTCATTCTTACGATTTGCATTGGCTGCTGATTAAGAGAGAGAAAATTCTTATCATTATCATTGTCATTGTCATTCTCTCTCTCTCTCTAGATATTTTACACTCAAGTTGTTTGTTTTAAATTTCAATTAACATGAATGAAAATTCAACTGTGAACGCTGTCTGACGTGGGCAGCACAACAAGATTCGGGGAACTCTCTGCTATTGTTAGCATCTGCAGTTTTATGACTTGTTTCCGTTTCCGGATCCGCTACCACTGCCACTGGCATTGCGGCTGTCGTTGCGCGTGTAGCTGCCGTTGATGATGATGTTTATAATGTTGTTTATGTAGCTGGTTCAAGTTTGCATTCGGCTGACTGGCTGTTGATATTGCTGTTGATACGTGCCACATGCTTATTTCCAGGCATTCAATGCTCAACACGAGACACCCACATGAGTAACTTATTAAGGGCATAATAACAATGCCGAGTACCAGGAACATCAACCATATCGCTCATACACGGGCAGACATCACTCCAGCGCTGCTCGCCAGTCCATGGCCCCGGCCACACATTGAAATGCCGTCATATGGCAATTTGTTAGCCAAACACGCCTTTTGCCTTTCGCCTGCTGTGCAACTGCTGCGTCTTGGACCACATCTGTTGCACGGCATCTCTGCTCGTAAATTTATAAATGTCAACGTTGTTTGCTCTTCGGCCCGTCACGCCAATTTATGAGCATCATTATGTCAGGCTGCATTCGTTGCACTCGCCACAGTGCATGCCCATCGCCTTACAGCCCAATTAGATTGGGTCTGCCAGCTGATTTATATGCGGAGGAGCTCTGGGTATCCGGTTATTGCCAGCATTGACAGGCGAAATTCAATTTGTTAGTCAATTTTCAATAATTCTCTCAAGCCATGCTCTAGTCGAAATGAAATCTTCAATAATACGAATTTCGACACCTGTCAATACGCCCACAATCTGCCACTGTCTGCCTGCCCCAAAATGTATGCAACATATTTTACGCTCCCGCCCGCAGAAGGCCAGACGTTACCCGCTGCGCTTGTCAACGCTATATCTACGGCCCTGACACCAAGCAAATTAATATTTAATTGAATTTTTATATCTGAAGCTCAATTTAGAATATTCTCTCAGTACTTTGCCGCTGCTGCAGGCCATTAAAAAACGCTTTAATTAGCGCCGCCAAGCAAACATAATGCACAGTCTGAGAATTTGCAATTAAGCCGAAGAATTATGCGTATATAAAAATATTTATCTCTCTCCCACTCTCTCTCTCTCTATATGCATATATATGCATATATATTCTCATTCTCATCTGCATTGTAGATTGCAAATAATAAAAATTTTCTCATTAACAACTGTTTAACCAAGCAGACGCACTTTGTCTCAGCATACGCTTTGTGTCTCCATAGGCCACATCACATGAATATGAATATGAGTATGAATATGAGTATGAATATGAGTATGAATATGAGTATGCATGTGAATAGACACACTCACCAATAACTAGACTGGAACTCATTTAAGGCAGTCGGCATTGCAACAAGAGCTGTGATGAGTCCTGCGCTTATTTGTATTTGCCCAACGAGTTGTTTCTTTTTTTTTTTTTTACGGCGTTTCTTAACGTTTGCTTTTAGTTAACCAAGCGAAAATATAAAACGCGCAGTTCCACTGCACTGCACAGCCCTGCAGTGGCTCCCAGCACTGGTAACCCGGATGCGGCGTTTCGTCTGTCTTTTCTGAAATTCTGTTGGCCTTTGGTTAGCTGGTTGAATCGATTTTAGGTTCGCATAAATAGCTTAAAGATTAAATACATTTTGTATGCAAACATTTTATTTTCACACTTGAACAGGAAAGCAGCAATGAAACCATTTACCGTCAAAGAGCTGCAGATGCTTTCCCAACAATAAGAGAGCAAAAAATTCGTATTATTTTATGCAAATTTTGCCTGTTAAAATGTATATTTCAGCTAACAAAATGAGTGTGCGAAGTTCTACTACATTTACATACAGAAATGTGAATATTATATATATGAATATTATATTTAATATATATATATCTACATATGTATATCAACAGCATCTGTTGGCAGACATAATGAAATAGGCAAAACTAGTGATGTAAAAAATCATCGATGCATCGAGCATCGATATTTTTTTAAACGATTTTCAACGATGTTTTTCGATGTTTTCGCTGATACCGATGTTGGCGATGCATCGATATTTTGCAAAGCATCAATGGTTTAATTTCATTGCAATTTTGTGATCAGTGAACAGCAAACTTTGAAATGCCGAAGAAAGTAAATATAAAATGAATCTAGTTTACTATAGCTGGTATATATTTGTTTGTCCTCTTCTGCTCCCTCTGAAAGGGTATATATTATGACACAAATGTAATAGACTCTTACGCCTGAGCGATTAAGCCGCATTTTGTTTTAGCAGAGCATTAAGGAAAATGAATACTTTTTAGTTATGTTTTGAATACTTTTAAGTTTTGTTTTGTATAATAATAACGCTATGAAAGCAGTTTAAAAAACATGAAATATTTGTTTTATTGGTCATACATCGATGCATCGAATTTTCAATTCGATGTATCAACCCAACATAGATGTTTGGTTTTGAACACATAGATGAACATCGACAACGGTGTTTTCATTCAAATTTACATCACTATGCAAAACTACAAGAATAATTGAATATCTTGTTCCATGCATTGTCATTGTCATTATTGATATTATATTAGTATTTATTATGTTATGTATATCTCAGACACACTCATTTAAAGAGTCCCATCTACACACACGTAAAATTGACACGCTTCAGTCAATTTCAATGCTCTACCAATTTATTCAATTTATATAGATGGAGACAATGAGCATGTTCGCTTCATTTTATTTATTTCAATGAATGTTTGCAAATGTTCAAAGCAAGCAATTTAAATTATTCCCAGAAAAAGTAGACAAATTGAAGCAAGTGCATAATGAGGCTTTGTTTTTGCATGGCAGCCGAAAGAAATCAGTTTTCGAATAAAATGAAATTCATTTCTGAAATGTCAAAAGAGCGAACAAATGTCGAATTCATAAATTCAATTATTAGACTAATAAATAATGAAGTGCATGGCATGAATGAAATATTCCCTAATAAAAGGCGAATTCTACAAAAGCTAAATTAAATTAATATTTGCTCAACTCGACTAAACTAGGAGCTTACTTTGGCTTGCTGTGGCCCTTGTGCAGACAGCTTCAGATAATAAGCTATTCAGGACTTTAGTTAGTTTTCTTAGCAGAGTGACAGAGACAGAGAGAGAAAGAGAGCGAGGCCAGTTGATATTAAGGTGTGACAAATATGTTGAGGGAATACGCAGCCAGGGAATACGCATACCTCAAGATGAATTCATTTAGCACAATGGGCAGGTGAAAGACACAAAGTCAGCCAACAGCTAACAGCAAACAGCATTTGTGCCAGTTGTGTGGTCATGTGTGCGTGTATTTGCCGTTGCCATATGTCACAAAAGCATACAAATGAGCAGCAATTTTTAAAGCAAAAGAGCAAAGAAAAGAAAAAGAAAACCAAAAAACAATATATATATATATACATATATATGTATATATGTATTCGCATGTATATGCCTTAAGGCAATTTAAACTTTTGCAAGACTTTGATTTGGTTTCTGCTCTGCGACTGTGTCTGGCTGTTTGATAAGCAAGAGGCAAGCGTTTCAGGCCGATAACTATAGAAGCCATATCATCGTTAAGCTTCTATGTTGCCGTCTTCAGCAAAGGCTGAAGTACTCCTGGGGCACCACATGGACCTCGTCCACTTTGGCACTCAATTTGTTTTCCCCCATTCGGGCTGCGAGTGCGAGCCAAGCCAAGTTGTGGGCGTATCATTGTTCAAGTTTTCGGCTACCGGGCGGCATGACAACAACAATTACGCACCTGTTTTAAATATATTGGCTGGCTATGCCCCGTCGCGACGTCCGACTTCCGATGTTGTCCCATCGGCCCATTGTTTGCTTTGGCAATGAGCCCAGAGGCGCACCGCATTGGTAAAGTGAAAAGTTGGCCCTGAAATGAATTAGATTCGACACCCGGAATCATTGAACTTATCTTTGAATACCAAGACTGTGCGCTCACAACAATCTAACGTATTATGCCATGTGACCCGGCCCCCCACTCCGACATCGACCCCGATTCCGACCGGAACCGAATCTCATGACCAGCCAAGAGCTCCTCATACTGGTCAATCCATTGATAAATGGTTTTCTGTTTACTTCTCTGTTTACCCAGCACAAATATAGAAATTCGACCAAGTGTTTACCCATGCCACAAGCACCGCAAAATCCACATCTAGTTATGTCAATATGTAGCAGTTGGCTCAAACTGATTGCAGCATACATTTTGCTCGATTGAGTGCAAGATAATTGCAGTTATGGCCAGAGTGGCCTGGCTCAGTTATCAATTGGCAATTCATTTACAAATTGATTTCCATTCATAATGGCTTGACCCAAAACAATTAAGAGCGTCGACACTGCGGGCAGTGCTCGACTAGCAGATACCCAAAGGACAGCAAAAAAAGCCTTTCTAGCTCTTAGACTGAACACTGCAAGAAATGTGTAGCTCTTTGACTGTATATCGATTTTTATCGATTTTATCGATAAATCGTTCAGCAATTTGATGTATATGTTCGACTAGCAGATACCCAAAGGACTGACAAAAAGGCTTTCTAGCTCTTTGACTGAACACTGCAAGAAATATGTAGCTCTTTGACTGTATATCGATTTTATCGATAAATCGTTCAACAATTGGATGTATATGTTCGACTAGCAGATACCCAAAAGACTGCAAAAAGGCTTTCTAGGTCTTAGACTGTATATCGATGTTATCGATACTTTAAAAACGAGTTATCGTTCAGAAATTTGATGTATATTTTCGTCTAGCAGATACCCAAAAGACTGCAAAAAAGGCTTTCTAGCTCTTAGACTGAATACTGCAAGAAATATGTATTTAAGGCTTTCTAGCTCTTTGACTGTATATCGATTTTTATCGATAATTTAAAAATGAGTTATCGTTCAGCAATTTGATGCATTTGTTTAACATTTCAAGTCTCACTCTTGAATATATACTCGATAGTAGCAGTATGCTTAGCTAGACTTAACTTGTCTCTACTTCTTACTTTTATTATCGATAATATGAAAAAAGTTATCGTTCAAAATTTTGATGCAGATTCTTAACATTTTAAGTCTTGAATAACTAGCCAGCTAGCTTAGATAGACTTTGCTTGACTTTATATCTTTCATAAAATATTTTTTGAAGTCTAAAACTTTTGCTAGCTAACGAGCATGACGCATAGATGACTTGACGAAAGAAAATGTCTACATGGGCTTAGATCATCGCTCTAATAACATTCCTTATGCATTAATTCAGATAGCCTTAAATATATTAATAAAAATCCATGTGTTTATTTTATAAATTTTCATTAGATTTAAGAACACAAATTGATGATGTATGTATATAATCTATATTCCTTCCTGGCGTCCTTGCTGCTCATTTTGCCTCGTTTGCAAAACACTTTTCATCGATTGATTTTCCTGTTGCAAAGTCCAAGTAATGTTTATTCAAGCCAAGCCCTGGCTTCTGCAGTATTTTATTTTTATTTTTATTTGTATTTTTGGCCTTGTGCACACACGTAATTCCATTTTCCTTAAACCTACAAATATTGCTGCGCTCAAAGTGAACTATTCCTAAAAAAAAAAGAACAGAAAAAGCAAATAAGATTCCGACAGCTGTCAAACTTGTACACTTTGCAATGTTTTGGGTTAACTGAAAATAATTTTAGATTTCTGGTAATTTTGTTAGAAATATATTTATTATATATATATTTATATATATATATATATATATATATATTTTTTTTTTTTTGTATATTTATTTGTATAGTCATTTGATGGTAACAGCATTGGACTCACTGAAGATGGATTGTGTTGCTTCCCTCGATATCAAAGGCACTTTCTGGCTAACCAGATGATTAGTATTATGTTTAGAGCATAATTCGCTCTCTTGTCTCTCTGTTGTCGAACTTCGTATATCTATATAGAGTAAAAAGTCAGAGAGCGATTGTCTCGGCTCTGCAACGATTCGCGATCGGCTCGCAAACGAATATAAATTTATTTCGAATGACCTCTTGAAGAGAATATGCAAGCTCACAGCGTTAACTGTTATATGAGAACTATGCTTCTTAGCATTAGCTCCCTGCTTATGTTCCATTCAATGCTTTTCACAATGACAATTGAACCACACTCGACTCTTTTCCTATCCGACCTCGTCCAGCCGACATTAAGTCGTCCCTTTGGGCCTCTCTCCTAACATAATGCTACGTAACAGTGCTTCAAGCTAATGTTACGCTAACACTTAACATGAATCAATAAGCCCTTTGACAACTGTCCAATTCTCTAGGAATTCATTCCCTAGAAAGTCATTTGCTTTGATGCAAGTCAAGTGAAATTTCATGAATATAAACTTTAACTGAAACTTGTCTCTTCTTATTATAATTTTCTGTTTGTTAACTGGCATACGTATCGTTTTTTATTTGTAATCCATCTAAATTTGCTGACATGTGAGTTTCAACTGCATTCCCATAATGTCAGACTTTGGTAATTGAGTGGCATACGAAGTTCGCTTGAGAATTTTTTATGTTTTTATGCAACATTTGAGCTGCAGTTTTTATTGATTTGCCATAGATCAAATGTTTTGCAAGAGCTTTCAGTGAGTCTTCAATAAGGTTAGCATTTGCTACTGACTCGCATTCACGAAAATGAAGTGAGTATACTAGTGAGTATGAGTATGTCTTACCTTCCGTCCGTATGTCTGTTTGGCTATTTGAGCATCCGTCTGTCCGTTTGTCAGATAGATAGATTGATTGATAGATAGAATAGATACGAATGGATAGTCCGTCTATGTATCTATACGGACGGATAGTCAGTCTAACTATATGGATGGATAGTCTGGATGGATAGTCCGTCTATCTATACGGACGGATACCCCATATTCCATAGACCGTCTATCTATCTGAAGGGATATTTCATAGTCAGTCTATCTACACGGATGGATAGTCCGTCCATCTATACGGATGGATAGTCCGTTCACCTATATGGATGTATAGTCCGGATGGATAGCCCGTATATTCCATCTACCTATACGGATGACTAGTAGTCCCCTATCCCATTAAAGGCGATAAATAAAAGCTAATCTATAGTTCTGTAGCTAAAGAAAACTTTAACTTTAATTGAGAGTTGGTTTCCTCTAATAATATGTAATATTTGACTATGAATGGGTATAATGCAGTCGATGTCGTCCAGATTCGAATGCAATTTGATTGATTTGCCTTAGATCAAATGTTTTGCAAATGTTAATTCTTCAATTAGTTCAGCTACACTTTAACAAATATTGTTGGCTAATTGCTATTAGATACGGTGCTTGGCTAAAGCATCTTAATTAAAGGACTCAGCCTACATCCCTCTCTCTCTCTCTCTCTCTCTCTCTCTCTCTCTGTCTGTCTGTCTGTCTCTGTGTTTCTTTCTGGCCAACTGCCAGCGGCCCTGTTGCTAGCTTGGCCAATTTGTTTGTCGCGCCTTTTCATGTTAGGCATCACATTTTAATTTGTTGTGCTCCACAGTATGCTTTATGGCATCATTCCGCTTGAATAACAACAGACATATAGCCAATAAAATGCTGCCTACGGCAAATGCTGAGACACTTGCTGCCGACACACTTGGCCGATGGAAAAAAAATTGCCCCAAAAAATGAAGAGAAAAACAAAAGAACAACCAAAAACGAAAACAAAAACAATGAAAACCAATTTCTTATATAATTTTACAATTTCACAATTTTTTTTTTGGGGGGTCACAAAAATTGATCAGGTCCGAAATGGAAAAAAAAGAAGTCAGTGGAAAAGGAACAACAGAAAGCCCACCCACCCACACACACACACAACCAAATTGCTTTCAGGAAATGGCATTGACATTGATATACCCTGTACGCAATTGCCATATATATACTTAGCTATATATATACGTCTGCATAGGTATATCTGTGCATCTTGAGCCAGAGTCTGTGTCTATTGATATTTATGTTTGTGCTTAATCAATTCCGAAGTGCTTGAAGTTTGGGCCAAATCGCAGCGGGACTCGAGGCCGATTCACGGCCGGGACAATTTCTGCTGATTTCTCATATATTTTACGAGGCAACGTCCGAAAGTTTTGCCTTTGCCATTTTTTATTGTTAACTCAAATTGAAATGATTTTTATTGATAAAACGCACACAAGCGCACGGGCAACAGGATGAGCAAGCAGCTCGACTTTTTGTTTACATTTCACAAACGAGCCTGAACGCCCATGGAAGCCATGCACACTTCAGGAACTCCATGAAATCGCAGTTATGACGCCTTCCGACTAGTTATGGCCATCGGGCACTAAATCAAAAAGTACAGCTAACAACGGCCGTGCCGCATTGAGCATCTATAAATAGCTAGGAGTATGCATTTGATGGGCTACACAGAGAGAGAGAGAGAGGGCGAGAGGGAGTGAGGGGGAGGGAGAGGCATAGGGAGCGGGACTCCCATATTCCCAACTCAAGTGACTCAAGCGATGCCTTTGCTCAGACACTGCTTTAATATCGTATAAAATTTACATATTTACAACACCTCTCTCTTCTCTCTCCCTCTCTCTCTCTCACACACACTCTGTCTTCTTTTGATTTATAGGTTCACCAAGATATGAGATATGACAGTTTTGCTCTCTGAATACAAAGGGAATTTCAGATGCAAACTACTTGAAAGATTCTCTTTTTGCCAATTGAATGTCAATTGTTTTGCTGCTGCAGCTGAAGCTGAATTTGCATACATACACATACATATCCATCAGTCATAAAAATCTATATAAAACATTTGAAAGCCATTAACATTTGCTTATGATTAGGTTTTATTGCATATAAAATATAATTTTCTCATTAATTTTGAAAAAATTTCAATTTAAATATAAATTTTAATTGAACTCATTAATTACCCAAATCATTTTTCACAAAAAGCTTTTTGCATTAAGACTAATTATTCTACGAATTCTATTGATTGGCAGACAACACAAAATTTGCAATTTGACAGTCAGAGAAAGAGAGATAGGTAGAGCGACAGACGTCGCGAAGTCTCTCTTGAGACTACAAGGAAATATTTTACTAATTAGAATAACTGTGAATGAGCATTGATTTTCTAAGCCTCTTGTGAAGTCAGAAATAAGTAGTACATAATGTACATAAGTACATTCATAAGCACACGCTCTGCTTGCTGCGCTTGAGCTGCGCTTGGACTGAGCTTGATTATTGAATAACTTTTCTTCTACACAGACTTACTTAATGCAATTTTCAGCGCATGCTTAGCACAACTAAATGTGTCTATATGCTAAAGCACAAGTTTCTGCGATACAAAGAAACGACTATCGATTATTATCGATAAAAAGAAAAATGGAATCAGTTATGGAAAAATATGCTAGGCTCATATTATGGCTTATACTCATGCTATACTAGTATGGTATACAGATGGGGGCATTTACGTATATAGAGGCAACTACTTAAGGCTTCAAGACTTCAGCTTTTGACACCCAGACGCATGCACATGACTGGATTCACTAAGGCTGACCTCTTCTACCTTCACTGCTCTGCTTTCCTCTTCTGCTTTGCATCCCAGTCGAGCAAGCTTAGGGTAAATATTACCGTGCCTCATCTGGCTAGCAAATATTTCTCTTTAGGCCACGTCTCAAATATGCCTTCGTAATCTAGTCAATTACCTTTGAGATAATTTTCAAATCAAAGGTAATCAAAAGGTACCAAAACTTCGTCCATTCGGACTTCGAGCCGTCGTTGGGCATTGCAGTTGTTGTTGCTCCGATGTTGGCCTACGCCTGAATAAATTGCAATTGAAGTTTGTTTGGCTTTTGAGCTGGAAGAGTAAATTGCATATGCCAAAACTGACTTAACCATACTTTATGGCAGAAACTTACTCTTGGCCTGTCTTATTGACTGAGCAAAGTTTGTTTCACTTTTGCAATGTTCTGCTTTATTTACTTAAACGTCGAATGCACTTACAGCGCTGCTCGGATGCTGCTACTGCGGCTATGGATCGAATGTTTCTTTTTTTTTTTGACACCACTTTCAGGTCTTCGTTCATTAGCAACACCTGTGTGCCCTGTTATGTAGTTGCCACCTGCAAGTGACCTTTGAGTTCTGCGTAGGTTTTCGGCTGACTGCAAATGCCAAATGCCAGGAGCGGAAGAGCTCGAGCCTTTACAGCGTCAGGCCACATGAATTGAAAGTAGCAAATTGTGGCTTCATTTAAATTAATTAACAGGCAATTGGCCAAGTGTTCATGGCCAAGAAGCCAAAGGCCAACAAATGTAAATTGAAGTGTATCCGGTAGCCATTAGCTACTGTTGCGCTCCTAGAAGTCTGACCATTTTTCCAACTTTCCCAGAGTTTCACGGGGCAAACAAACAAGCTTTGGTGCACAACTTTTTGTTATTCAAATTGGACGGTAAATTGCATCAAAGGACACTAAAACCAAAGAATATCACGCCCCCAAATGAACGAGTTTTCCATATAATAAAGTCTGTTATAAGTGTATATATGTATATATTGATTGCGGTAATTGACGGAGGCGGGCCAACTTCCGGTACTGTTCAGGCAGCAAAACCATAAAATATGCAATTGATTGATGACAATGGCGAAGCGGAACAGTGACCAATACTGGCCAACAGCTGAATGATAAAGAGAGAGAGAGAGAGAGGGAGTATAACATACATACAACAGCAGAGTGACAGACACAGGCTAACAGAACAGAGACCAACATAACAAAAGAGAATGAAACAGACGTTAACAGAGCACAGGCTAACAGAAAGATACAGGATAACAGAGTGGAGGCTAAAAAAAGATATGCTTAGAGAAGACAGGCTAATAATTGTATTCGAGGTTAACAGAAAATAGGCTAACAGAAGAGTGACTAGACTAGATAAAGAGATAGGCTAACATATATAATACTAGCATAAGACAACATAATAGTAGAGAAGCCAACAGCAAATTGGCTAACAGTAGAGAAGATAACAGAAATAATATTAACAGAGAACTATGCATTAAAGAGGCCATCAGAAATCATTTTACCTACTAGAAGAGAATCTAACAGCCGACAAGCTAAGAGCTAGAGAGGCTAAGAGAGGTCAACATAACACTGGAAAAAATGTTGATTTTAAAATAAGCAAACAGTCTGAATTCCTTTAAAAAAATTGCCTTGAAAAATATAAATAAAATGTTTTGCTTTCTTATTCTATTTTATTTTTATTTTAAGTTTTTTTTTTATTAAAAAAATTTTTTTTAATTAAAATTTTTTTTTTTAATTTAATCTAATTTTTTATATTTTATTTTGATTTAATTTAATTTAATTTATTTATTTTTTTTATTTTTGTATTATTTTTAATTAATTTTTATTTTATTTTCTTTGTCATATCATTTTTTATTTATTTATTTTTTTATTTATTTATTTATTTATTTATATATTTTTATTTTTTTGTATTGTTTTTATTTAATTTTGTGGTTTATTTTATTATAGTTTTTTCTTTTTTATATTTATATTATATATACTTTTTTCCATTTTTCCATTTTTTTTTCGAATTTTTATTTTTATTATTATTTATTTATTTATTTTTATTTTTTTTGTGTGTTATTTTTATTTAATTTTCTTTTGTACTTTACTTTATTATAATTTTTTCTTGTTTATATTTATTTTATATATTTTTTTTCCATTTTTTCATATTTTTACTTTTATTATTATTTATTTATTTTTTTTAGCTTGCAGTTAATCGCACAAAATATTTTAGTCGTCGCAACAATAATTTAAGCAAAATCAATAACCGAAACCCATGTAAATACCTGAGGCAGTGGCCCTTGCGTTTAGCCAATCATGTTTCGTAGATTGTCTATGCATGCAACGGACATTCTTTGTCGTGTTAAATTAGCCGCCGCCATGAGCCAGGTCAAATGACAGTGAAAAATTATGGCTAATGGCAGCGTGGGCATAAACACATGAAATGAAATGAAATGAAATGGATCGAAATGGAATGTACAGAATGGCAATGGCAACTGCATGGGCGTTTGAGTTGCGTGGGCGTGCCGAGGGCATTCTCGGGGCATGCAGCATGCAACACATGTCAAACTAAAAACAACAGCGAGAGAGTAATGGGAATTGAGAAATGAGAAATGGCTGAGCTGCATAAACAATACCTGCCACAGTCAGAGTCCTGGACTGTTGCTACAACTCCATTTTAGCAATTTACAATTCAATGAGCCGCCACTCGCTGCCAGAGATATCAATCCCAGCCGGTTCACAAATAAGCCAAATTTAACAAGCAATAAACCAATTTATATACATATATATAGTATATAAAAGCCAATTGGAACATATTTTCAATGTTTTACTCAAATCCCAATAGGTCAAACGAACTTTTGGGCCAATAAAAAAACAAAAAAACTCGACATGCGACAGCAATCCGATACAAAATGTGTATTTTGGGACAAGCCAAAGACATGAGCTATACTGAATATAAGAGTCGTAGGTCTAATACTCTATAGATTGTTGAGACAAACTTAGCATATATAATATAATCAGGGACTGTCGCTATATAAGTTTGTTTGGAGAGTAGCACTCTATATGCGAAGTCGTTATAAGCGGATTCTATTGTAGCTATATACGATTTGATATTCCGGCTTTTGTTGTCACCTCTACTCTGCTTATCCCTTCAATGTAATGCTCTTAGCTTCAAGAGCACTTAAAACTCTATTTAATTCTAGTATACTACCAAATCAAGCCAGAGTCAATTAAAGACTCTCACGCAATCAAAGAGTCCCACGGTAAGGCGAACTAACGTGGGCAGCGCGAATCAATACTTTTTGTAACTTGAAACTCACACAATTTGCGCTGTATTTTGACAATACCTTAACCAACAAACAAGGAAGAGTGTTCGCGTTGGGAGTAAACTACTATGATATACCCTGCACCTAGTCTAAAGCTGCAGCGCCAATTTTTTACGCTTCTTTTATAGACACATAGAAAAGACAGCAGGCGCTCTGCTTGCTGCGCAGCGACTGCGCGTAGGACTGCTCCATTGGGCTTTACTAAGGGAGCTTTATTATTGAATAACTTTTCTTCTAGATGAGCTTTATTTATCATATTTTCAGAACGTGTTAAGAACATTTATATGTGTCTATTTGAACAAAGAACAAGTCTCTAGTAGAAAAAATATGTTATTCGTTTATTATCGATAGCACGGAAATGAGTTGAGCTATTGAAAAATCAGAGAAAAATTAAATATGATATTTGGAAAATTTTATATGTTAAATTTCAGAGCTCTAGACTATGAGGCTTACACGATTATTAGACAGAGACTTGGAGGGGCGGTCGGGCATGCCTAAATTGACGCCTTTATAATTGATATATGTATACTATATAAGTGCTTTTAAGGTTCTATCACGTCTCCATTTCAAGTACTTCCCACGAAACCAATATACCCTCGATTCGCATTATCTCAATGGGTTCAGGGTATAAAAAAGCAAATAAAATTTAATCGAATTTAGGCTTAAGTACACTTTATATTATTTGAATGGTCCTAAGAAGCTTTCAGCTCGAATCGATGCGAAAATAGAAATAATATTATGGAAACATATACATAATAATGCCGCTCAAGGCTCTGCAGTCTGAGCCGCGCTTAGTAGACGAATTATCAATTTAAAGTTATTTTCGGCGAATTATTTAACTAGAAATTTTACAAATTCGTGCTAAATTTAAGGCCTCAATGGAATTTCGCTTTAATGGGCGGCCGACTCTGGACTCTGCCCGAAAATGTCGGATGCTGTGTGTGTGTGTGTGTGTTGGAGCCGGGAATAATAATATCTTTCAATTGTGCGACGTGCGCAAAATAAAAAACAATTACTTAAATTTTATTTACATTGGGAAATCTTTTGGGCCCAGTTCATTTTGCAACATGCTCAGCCATGGGAATGCCATGGGAATTGGTGTATAGGCTCTGCTGTTACCTAGATGCCAATAGGGAATGCTGCGCGAGAAAGAGAGAGCGAGAGAGAGAGAGAGAGAGAGGGAGTGTGAGTAGAGCGCGCTCTCCCTCTTCAGTTTTCCTATATTTATCATTTCCATAAAATTTGCATGTTTATTTGTGGGCGTACCCATTGAACCATGGTCAGAGGCGGCGATGCGGCGTCGTAGCTAAATTTAATTTTGTTGCTTTGTTAATGAGCTTGGCTTGTTTAACAATTTCGGCCACGCTCAGCTAATGGGTTGCCGCCGAAACAGCAACAACAACAACAACAACAACAACAGTAACAACAACTACTACAACACACATTTCCTTTTGGCGCACGAAAAAACAGTTGCGTCTGCTGCAAACACCAAAGCAACTCTCGGCACATGGCCCTAATCCCTTGTGCCCATCCTCAAACCCAACTAGTTACACACACACACACACATACATATGCGCGCACACACACATACCCACGCGTATGTCACTGTTTGCTTTCTATCTGCATGCCAGCGAATGCAAAGCGGCTTCTGACGTAACGCAAAGCCTAATTTTGTACACACTCACACACACACACATACATACATATATTTGTATGTATTTTTTTTCTTACTCTGTGTTTTTTGATTTCGCACGTAAGTCAACAAACAGACAGAGCAGCTCTGCTCTTCGCTGCCCTCTGCTCTTTGACTGGTTCATCAGCGGCGGTGATGGTTGTGGAACCAGTGGAACACCCGCACCAGCAGCAGGTACATAGCTCAAATTGAGCAGTCAACTAGGCATTGGCAATGATGAATGTTGCATGTCTGGCCAAAAACTGAAGGTGGCTTGACTTCATTATGTGGCGGCAAGCCGGCAGTCGCTGGGCGGCATGCAAATAACGTTCGCGCCAACCAACATTTTGGCCATTAACATTATCGTTGGCCGTGCTCAAAGGGATCACATTTGATATGCCCAGCGACCGACACAAGAAAAAAAAGAAACCTAACAAACCCAAACGTAGTTAGAGTCGGCATAAATTAGCATTTAAATGTGAAATGAGCAAAAGATGCAACTCGTGTTTCTGCGCCATGAAATTTAAAATTTTCGAGTTGTTTGAACATTTCTTTTAGTTACAATGAACTGTGAGCTGAGGCAGTAACACTTATCGATGATAGACAACATAGCTATCGATATTTTTAGTTCAAGTGAACTATGAATTGTGAAGCTATGGCTTATTGATAGCAGAATGAGTCAAATATCGATATTTTTCGTTTAAATTTTCGTCACGCAAAACTTTTGCCTTGCTTCTAAATCTTTAAAGTCAAAACTATTTTTTGTCAACCAACTTCTGCTTCTTCTTCGTGTTGCAGCTGCCTCTGTGGCCGTCTCCTCCTGGACTCTTGTGGCAATATCCTGCGAACGCTACTATGCCATATGCCATCCACTGCGATCTCGCACCTGGCAGACGATCAATCATGCCAACAAGATAATCGCTTTCATCTGGCTGGGCAGCTTGGTCTGCATGACGCCCATTGCGGTATTTAGTCAGCTGATGCCCACCAGTCGTCAGGGTGAGTGGGTGATATGCCAATTCCCGCTTCACTTCCTAGCCATATCCATGTTTTCGTTTCAGGTTTGCGCAAGTGCCGCGAACAATGGCCCGTTGGCTCCTTGGGCTATGAGCGCGCCTATAATATCTTCTTGGACTTGGCGCTGCTGGTATTGCCGCTGCTCGCTTTAAGCTTTGCCTATCTCTTCATCACTCGCACTCTCTATGTGAGCATGCGCAACGAGCGCGCCATGAACTTTGGCAGCAGCGGCCCCGATGTCGGCCTCACCACCAGCAGCAGCAGCAATAACAATAGCTGCAGCGGCAGCCGTCGCACCTTTGGCAGCTCCAACTATCTGATGCGCATGCAGCTGCGACAGGAGGCACTGGCCGCGGAGAGTGCTGCACAGCTGGACATGCTGCTGCAGCAGCAACAGCAGCAGCAACAGCAACAATGTGGCGCAGGCCAATATTATTACGGTAAGTCGATCGATCTCTCTCTCTCACCCCTCTTGCTCAGCATGTGAGATTTGAAAGTCCACGCACGACAGCTACAATTGCTCGACTTTGCCGCATTTTTCTGTTCACCAACGTTGCTGAAGTATTTCCTGCTCATTCACGCTTCTGCGCTCAGCCACCCACGCTAGCTACACACACACACACACACATGCACACACTCTGGCAATTTGCATGGCAAAATCAGCCAGGCGTAAAATGTGATTCCACATCCTACTTTATCCAGCTCACAATACTACGAGCAGCTCTGCTGCATGGCTAACTAACCGCGTCACTCATACGCCGCATCGAACGACCACTGTGTATGTGTGTGTGTGCGTGTGTGTGTGTGTGGCGATAAATCGGCTGCCGTTGAATTCAATTTGATTTCGAGCATTTGATAAATTCAAGTGTGCCACTCAAATTGCCTTTCATTCGCAACGATATCGCTGAGCTTTAAATGCTTTAACTATAAAACGTGCCGCACATTAAGCAGCAGCTTAACCAATATTGCCAAACTGTTTGCCATTTGAATTTTCGACACTACCACACTCTATATGTCTCTCTCCCGCTCTCTCTCTCTCTCTCTCGAGCACTGCCTTGCCAGCTGTCAATCAATTAAGATTTAAAGCCTACTTAGAGTGGCTCATAAACCTAAAACATTTCATAGTTTGTCAGGCTCGAGTCGACTTGGCTCACTCTCTCTCTGTCTCTCTCTCTCTCTCTCTCTCTCTGTCTCTCTATTTGCTTTCATTCAGCTCAGTTCAGTTCAGTCAACACTAGCGTTAATTAGAAGCTCTTTAGTTATATATGTGCCAATAAAATGTAATGCTCTTAGTTCTTTTTTGCGGCCGCCTGAAAGTATGCCACGCCCTCTGCAAATGAGGTAAACTGAAATTGCATATTAACATAAAGTTGAGCTTAAAGAGAGGAAGAGAGAGAGAGAGATAGAGAGAGAGTGAGTGAGAGCAGTTAATGAATTATCATGGCCGACCGTAAAAGGACGCCCGCCTGGCGCTGTGCAAGTTTTGAAGTCGCATTTCCATTTCCGGTTTCGCATTTTAAACGCACTTCAGCGAAAGGGTCGAAAGCAAATATCGTAAATTATGCTGGGGGTCGAGCATTTAAACGCTCGTTAAATACCCGGTTATCTCCTTTATCGACCCAAAAGGCCCAGCGCAAATTAGTGCGACCAGATTGCTATAGCTACACCCAGCACATGGTGACACATTCACACACACACACGCACACATGGACACACTCACACACACACATGACTAGCCACACACCACATGACCGCAAAGAGCACCTTGAACAGGGAGAGAGACACGCTCCACTGCCGTCAGTTGATGATATATTTTATTAAAAATTTTTGTTTGGCTCGTTTTATTTTTTATTTTTTTGGAAACCTATCCAATTTACGGGCGCCACTTAACATTTTTGTGTCATAAATTTCGGACGCAAAACTGGCAGGCAGCCACTAGAGTCCTTACCGGTCGAGTGCTTGCGCCGTAGTCGTGGATGCTGGTGGCGCAAATGTTTTATTACATTCAGCACAGCGCAAGGCTCTGGCGTGCTCGTACGTAATTTGCATAACCAAGTCTAATATAATTAGAGCCCTAAACTCATAATATTTGACGTGGCTGCGGCACTCATTAAAGCCTTGCAGCGGGTAGTCACAATTCTCACAACTCTAGCTCTGATCCGACTCAGTTTAGATAAGCTCACATGCAATATGGAGGCGGTATTTAGGAGGAGTATCTCATGCTTATCATATGCTGGCCAAAGCATACTTTTCGTATTTTAATTACCAGCGACGACTTAGCTGCCCGAGTTGTTCATATATTATTCATTGGCAATGGCAAAGATGATTTCTTAATGTCTCTTTCAACTTTGTATGCTCGTGTGCTTAATGAACAACCGAGTCGGGCGCTATCAACTGCATAATACCCATTTATCTATATATATTTTTGGTACAAAAAAATCTGGAATTAGTTCTTAAGCTGTCTAGCTTAAAGCTTGACAAATTATAAAGTTTTGCAGTTTTCTAGACTCTTAAAATTGGAGAAGTTACAGCTATACACGATGTGCTGCTATGCGCTATATCTTATATATAATCAAAAGCTGAAGTCTTTAGCAATTTGAAGAATAACGTTTCTTCTATACCATATAAAGTATTTCCAGATTTGTCGGAAAAGTCTTTACACATTATATGACATGGATGTTCGAGGGTTTATTCGGATGGACAGACGGACGGAAAGGCCGGACGGACTAACAAATGGATGAACAGAACAACTCACGAACAGATGGACGTATAGAAGAAAGGAACATGAAAGAACGGGCTAAGAAACAGGTGGAGAAACAGACACAAGACAAGAAAGAACGGACGGACAAAAGAATGGATAGACGGATGCACAGCCGAACAGACAGATACACGGACTGACGGACGGATGGAAAGACAAACGGCTGTGCTCATTACTCATACACAGTACGCATTCCTCATTCGTCATTCCTCAGTACTCACCCACTGAGCGAGCATTAGGCAGTCAGTTTCGGCTTGAACTACACATATTCGTGTAGCAATTACTTTGGCAAACTTTTTTGCAGACTTTGACAAGCAATTCGTTAGAGAATACAAATAAGAATTTCCAAACATGGCAGACTTAAGGGCTTAGCCTTCGCTGCATTTGTGGAGGATAAAGTTAATGTAAACATAAATATAAACAAATGCGAATCATGAATCTCCATTTGATTTCAATGCTCTACTGATCTCTGTACAATTCGCCAAGTTGTATTCGTCGGCAGCTACCAACTCTGCTGGATAAAGAGAGCTGAGATGTGTGAGTTACGCTAGCTGGTAGAGCTCTCACCTGTGGCGTCTATGGATCGTGGCGCATCGACTCGTACTCCCTCGACCGTTCGCTGATCATTGGCAGCGGCTGCAGCGAGTGCCACAAATTGATGAGCCGCTGCCACACGCCGCTCGAACTCCGCCTGTTGCCGGCGATCGTTGGTGCTGCGCATCACCGTGCGATAGATCAGATGCAGGAGCCGACTGCTGTAGCCATTGTCGAAGAGGCGATCGTGCTCTTGGCCATCGCCTAGCAGATCATGCGGATACAGTTCTTGTCCTGTGTTGTCGCAGAAGAAAATAGTCCTTGTAGCGCAGTGTAATATGTGTTTTAGCAAAACTTACCCGTATTGCTCTTTGTGGTGCTCGTTGGAATGTCCTTAACTGTCGGCTTTGACAACACTTCACACGCCATCTTAAGGCAAAGGACCACTGTAAGAGCAGTAAATGTCACTCAGTTCTACTATGAGAGGAGGGCCTGGCAACACTTACCCCAGACCAAAATCAGTAGAAATAGTATGATCTGTAGACAGAAGCGCCAGTTAAACATTCTCGTCTCAAAAAATATATTTTGAATATGACAAAATTCTTGTCGACTTTTCGAATTCGAATTAGTAGAAAATATTTTGAAATGAAACAAGGCTTGTCAAATGTTATTTCATTTATTTTTTAAGTAGATTGACAAGACGATTGCGACCGGCTAGATAATTTCCAGGATTATGATAAGATAGTAATTGCTAAAGGAAACTTCAATGAAATAAAGTATGAGGAATCTGAAGAGTAGTTTGTATATTATACAATCGATTATTAAAAGTAAAAACGTGGAAGGAAAATATTAAGGGAAATAATGATAGAGGAAAGAAAAATCTAGTCGAAACTGTACGATTGTGAGATCCTCTGAACCCTTCAATAAATCTACGTTTCTTTTCTCAAGCTCTTAAGCTGTAGTAGGTATAATAATGTAACAGATTTTATTCGATAAGACTAAAGCGATAATTGTTATCGGGTTCCACCTACAAAACAATTTCAAGTCTTTAGCTCTTGCAGTTTCTGATATCGACGGGCTTATACATACATACGGACAGACGGATAGACGGACGAACTGACGGATAGACGGACGAACTGACGGACAGAAAGGCTGCGTGCGAACGGTCGGACAGGTGAAGGCGTATAGACGGACAGGCGTACAGACGGACGGAAAGGCGAACGGACGGACAGGCAGGCGGACGAATGGGCGGACAGGCGCACGGACATTACTAATTTAACGCAGCTTTTTGGCCTGATCAAGAATATATACTTTACTATGGTCTGCCACGCCTTCTTTTGCATGTTACATACATTTAACAGAACCAATATACCCGGAATTCTCAATTTGAATGGGTATAAGAAAAGTAAAAATTGCAGCTTTAAACATTTTCTAATGGAAACGTCCAATCAGACTCGGAACAATTTGGCTCCGAGTACAAATTCCAATCCGAATTTAAATTTAAAGAGTTTTCACAGTCGCTGCAGTATGTATGTCACCCACCCAGCCAGCTGCCTGGCTTGAGGCATTATTCGTTCCACCGAGGACACAAGCGAATGGCCAATGCTCGCGGCACGGCCTTTGTGCCATGGTACGAAGTAATCGGTAACGGATAACCGATAACCATTTGCCGTGCAAAGAGATGCAGCAACGGAGTCGGCCACGTGCCACAAACAAATTGAATGCACAAATGGGAAAAGCTCTGTGCATCTGTGCATCTCAACTACAGTTGCTTAACAGCTCCATGGCGCAATACCGAATACCCCAACTAATCAGCTAATTAAAACCAACAAGCTTCGTTCTGTGAACCAGCAGATGGCATTCAAATACCCATTCACACGTCCATGCTCGTCCAGGTGCGTGTGAGTCCGACTGCAGCTGATAAGAGCCAGTCGCCAGCTGTCAGTCAAAGCTACTTCAATGGCAGCCAAGCCAAGCCTTCATCAGCAGAGCTTTATACCTACCTCTATATACCCTGTCTCGGACTTTGTCAAGGCCTGTGGATGGATGACAGATGTCAGGCTTTGTAGCTGACAGGGCATACGCTGGTCGTGCATGCTTCAACAACTCAATTTTTGTGTATGCAAATCTGTTTTTCCATTAGCAAACATGCGAGCTTTCGCTTAAGATTATTTACAGTTGATTCAATTCCTGTTAGCATTTAAACTCCATTCCAACAATCGCCTAATCACCAACTCCCGTTCTCCCTCGGCCCAATCGTTTGGTGGCAAAGGCAATGGATTCGAAACACACATAAATAAAGTCAAAATGCTTTATGCTATACTCATGTACAGTTATGTTACTGCCATGTCAGAAACAATGATTTATAGCGCTCCACATTGAGGCGCAGTTAAAAATCGCCTTTGTCCGACCTGCCCCAATGAAATGTGGCCTTTTGTTAGCTATGTTTGGTTTTTCTTTTCTCTATTTCTTTGTTTTGGGCTTTACCTTAACTCTCTTTCTCCCTCTGTCTCTCTCTCGCTCTCTCGCTCTCTGCATACAGCTGCATATATATCATGTTGGGCTAAAAGTTTCCATATATATTAGGTATATGGCTTTACGAAACTTCTATGACTTAGTGGCGTAGTGGGCATTCTGAATATATTGCTTGTGTGAAAATGTAGGGCAATACCATATACCATGATACCATGATATCATATGTGTATATTCTGGCTTAGGCCGACAAGCTGAGTGGATCTAGCCGTTTGTCCATCCATTCGTCCATCTTTCCGTATAGCTTTCCGATTGTCCATCCATCCGTCTACACATTCAACTGGTTTTCTTTCCATTGGTCCATCCATCAACCCGTCTGTCCATCCATTTATCCACCCACACATCCTTATATCAGATCAGTTATCCATCTGTCTGGTCTTCTATCCACTGCCAGATATCTATCAATGCATCAATCCATCCTTTCATCAATCTTGCTATCTATCCCTTCATCATTCAATCCATCCGTCCATATAACTATTAATCCTGTCGTTTATACATCCGTTCATCCATCATCCATAATCCATCATCCATCCATCCATCATTTATTATCCATCATCCGTCATCCATCGTCCATCATCTATCATCTATCATCCATCCATCATCCATCATCCATCATCCATCATCCATCATCCATCATCCATCAACCATCATCCATCATCCATAATCCATAATCCATAATCCATCATCCATCCATCCATCGTCCATCATCCATCATCCATCATCCATCAACCATCATCCATCATCCATCATCCATCATCTATCATCTATCATCCATCCATCATCCATCATCCATCATCCGTCATCCCTCATCCATCATCCATCATCCATCATCCATAATCCATAATCCATAATCCATAATCCATAATCCATAATCCATAATCCATAATCCATCATCCATCATCCATCATCCATCATCCAACATACATCACCCATCACCCATCATCCATCATCCATCATCCATAATCCATCATCCATAATCCATCATCCATCCATCCATCGTCCATCATCCATCATCCATCATTCATAATCCATCATCCATCATTCATCATCCATCATCCATCAACCATCATCCATCATCCATCATCCATCATCTATCATCTATCATCCATCCATCATCCATCATCCATCATCCGTCATCCCTCATCCATCATCCATCATCCATCATCCATAATCCATAATCCATAATCCATAATCCATAATCCATAATCCATAATCCATAATCCATCATCCATCATCCATCATCCATCATCCAACATACATCACCCATCACCCATCATCCATCATCCATCATCTATCATCTATCATCCATCCATCATCCATCATCCATCATCCATCATCCATCAACCATCATCCATCATCCATCATCCATCATCTATCATCTATCATCCATCCATCATCCATCATCCATCATCCAACATACATCACCCATCACCCATCATCCATCATCCATCATCCATAATCCATCATCCATAATCCATCATCCATCCATCCATCGTCCATCATCCATCATCCATCATTCATAATCCATCATCCATCATTCATCATCCATCATCCATCATCCATCATCCATCATCCATCCATCCATCCTGCTGTCTATTAATCCCTTCGTACATCTATCTGTCCGTCTATCCATTCGTCTGATTATACATCCATCAATCCATTCGTACACTCAATCCATCCATCCATACATCTGATCATTCATTCGTCAATCTGAATATTGCAGCTCTGCTCAGAGCTAAGAATTCCTTTCCTAAGCACACCCAACTAAAGCACTCTCAAATTTCGAGCAAAGATTAACAATTTTTTCTTATAGATTCCTAAGGCGCTCCTCTTCTATATATACTTACATGTATATAGACATTCTTCTCTAATTGATATATGCTCAATTGTTTTCAGCCGATGGCTACACTCATGGCGGTAGCAAACGTCGCTTGTTTGGCTCGTGTGATGGACGTCGTCATCTCTATTGCATGCGCAGTGCATCGGTGAAGTCGGTTCGACACCAGCAGCAACAACAGCAACAGCAGCAGCAGCTCAGCGGATCGGGTGAATGCTGCGGCCGAGTACCACGTATATCCACAATGCGTCAGCAGCAGCTCTACATGAGCTCAGCCAAGGATGGAGAGAGACGCAAGTCGTTGTCCACGCCCAGTTTGCGCATCACAGAGGCAACGCTGCGCAGGTAAGTGCAACTGAGAGCCAAAAGCATCCAATAATTTTCTGATATGTCGATGCGCTTGCCTGCAGATCGAATGAGAGCAAGAGCTTGGAGAGCAAGAAGCGTGTGGTCAAGATGCTGTTTGTGCTGGTGCTGGAGTTCTTCATCTGCTGGACGCCGCTGTATGTGATCAACACAATGACCATGCTGATTGGACCCGTGGTGTATGAGTATGTGGACTATACGGCCATTAGCTTCTTGCAGCTGCTCGCGTACTCATCCAGCTGCTGCAATCCGATTACCTATTGCTTCATGAACGCCAGCTTCCGGCGCGCCTTTGTGGACACCTTCAAGGGCATGCGACTGTGCAATGGGGGACGCTTCGGATTCTGTCGTCGGCGCTCCAATAACAAGACAAATTTATCTGTGGCCGGAAATTCGATTGCGCTGGCCAATTCGGTGATGTCTAGCCATACCATACTGGAGAGTCCGCGACTCTGAGGCAGTCGACGTCAGCAGACGTCAATGAAGCTGCGTTCGCTGGCGCACTTGTCGGACAGGGACAGGGACAGGGATAGAGATAAAGATAGAGATAGAGACAGGGATAGAGATAGGGATATGGATAGGGATAGGGCGGGCAATGCCACGAACGAGGGCCTAATGGAGACGGAGTCACTGTAAGGAAGCCGACTAGACCCTAATAAAAGTATGTGATGTGCATGAAACTGAAACTGTGGTTGTCAACGATTCTACTCCAAGTAAGTTGTGTTTTGGTATGGATAAAAGAGATATATATATATACTAAATACTATATATTGCTATTGGGTTTCGATGCATGAAGCTAACTAAAATCTATTTGTATTAATAATCGTATCACTTCAGAGCTGTTGCATTGTCTTTTATTGTAAAATCTAATTGTTAAATGTAAATTGTTAGACTTACCCCGGCGGCGTTTCAGTGTTTATACAAATGTCTTTTTTTTATACATTTAAATATATATAAAATATAATTGCTATACGTATGAATAACCAAACAATTTTAAAAATACAAATATATTTAAAAACCAATTTACTATGCTAGTTATAAGCTCAAGATCAAGATCAAGTCGAACTTCAGCTAGAACTAGAAAATGCATTTGACAAGTGCAAAAACTGTTTACCTGAAACTTCAAGCTACAAAATGTAATAGTAAAAAAGAAAACCCAAAAAGTATTTTTTAAAATATAAGTAACTAAATAAATATATATATTAATGTAATTGAATCGAGTGAAAAGGAAAAAAAAAAAAACTTTCTTGAATCTTCATGTTTAAAGTAAAATAAATATTCCTTCTGGGGCGAACCCAAACTAAATCTTGGCGCGTTTCAAACCGTCCGTCAAAACTATTTGTCAACTTAGCTTAGTGTTTCGAGATTTTTGTCGTAACTTTCAAGCGAATTAATTTACATTTAAGTAGAGCTGGTTCAAGTTTCTGCCCATGAGTATTATTATAGAAATATGCGACTCGAACTTTAGATGCAAATTTCTCAAGAATTTCCAAATACAAATAAATAAAGCTAAATAAATGTAGTACCTATACATACGAGTATATCAGAGAATATTATATATATATATACCTATATGTGTATATGCATGAATTATATCTGTGTGTGTTAGAGAGTTTCAATATTTTCACTTCTGTACACCTCAACGAACTTACGAAGTGCAAATTCGGCAATTCATTTGTAAAATAGCAATAAATGTATTTTATGAAAAATACCAAAAGTGCGATTTATTTGGTTGGCATACTTTTAGGCTCAACTGTATGCAGGGGGAAAACTTCACAGTGAATTAATTCCAGCACTCATATGACTGCCTGATATTGATTGCCCATTTCAAGTTAATGAGCAGCAACGTAACGCTGCTCAAGTTGCTGTGCGTGTTGGCTGGTTAGCTGTTGGCCATGTTGGCCATGTTGGCTGTGAGACAAAGGCAACGTCAATTGCCATAAATAATGTCCAGTCGACAGGATGTGTGGCCAGGATACTCGCACAAAGCCAGATGCTTATGCCTGGTGCTCTGGGGCTTCTGAGTGGGTGCGAGCAGAAATCAATTACCGTCTGACCGCAATAGATGCAGTGTCTGGGTCTCTCCCTCTCTCTCTCTCTCTCTCTGTCTCTCTCTCTCTCTCTCTCTCTCTCTCTCTCTCTCTCTCTCACACAGGCACTTCCTCGGACTGGCTCTGATAGGGGTATAGCTGCCAAATGCTGGCTCATTGATTATGTTGATGAACTATTAGATATCAAAAGATAAGCCAACATGACAAATCATTTTAATGGAAATGGATTTATCTCCCATTGCACAACAATATGAACATGTTTTTCCAATTACGCATTATTAGAGTGCAAGTAAATGCAAATAATGTTTGTCTTGTCAATGAAATTACTTAGCGAAAGATAGGCCTTGGCTTACTTAAGCTAATGAGAATCACAGAGAGAGCGAGAGGGAGAGCAAGAGAGAGAGAAAGAGAGAGAGAGAGATTTTTAATTAAAAATTAAAATATGTGTTGAAAAGAAATCGATCATCCTATGATATGTATTATCAGCCATATTGAGCTGCCTGTAACGATTTTTATGGAACATATGTAAAGAAATTATGGGTTTTATTGATCGATTTTTATCGAAAAATTATATATATGTTGAAAAGAAATCGATTATCCCATAATATATATAATTTTATCAAGAATAAGCATGCAAGTGAAATATGCTCAAAAGTTTTATATATTTATCGATAGAAATCTACATATATCTCTATGCATGTACATATATATATATATGCTTTTCTAGATCCATTGATATGCTATGCAATACATAGATCTCACATAGATTTTCTACGGGAGTGGCAGATATTGCTTCGCCTATCAAGAAAGTTCTATGAGTCTTACATATTGCATATAGCGTAGGTTTCATGTTAGTCACGCCCCCGTCACCAGTTTGACAGATATCTATAGCAGGCACAAGAGATAAACCCACAAATTCACACCTTCAATCGATACAAAGAAGCATATACATATATATGCATATACCCATAAACAAACACGTATACACACTCACATACGTCATAAAATATATCGTTAGTTAAATTCATGAGAATCGCATAGAAGCGACACACGTACAGCCAGGCTATTAATCTAGATAGCTGCAGAGATGGAGACATTTCGCGCACAGCCAGACCATGACCATGACCATGCCCATGCATGATATATGCATAGACATATGCAATTCATGGATCTCGAGCCGTGCAATATCCTTAATGGGGCGATCATATACTTTGGGGCCTTCGATAAAAGCTGATTGTTTGCTGATGGAAACTGCTAGAAGCGTACACCCTTGTGTGTTTTGCTGCTTATTAATAGGCCAGGGCCTGCGGCCATGCTTGGGGCCATGAAAGGCAGCTGCTGCCGAATCGTGGTGTATTCCATTAGCACATTCGTCCCTCGGTTTCTCACAATTGCAATGGGCCCATTTACTGCGAATTGACGCGCCACGCCATCAGAGCGAAGCGCGCGCGCGCCAGCTGACGTCAGCTGGCCAAGTGTCCTTAGCCATCGTTGTTGTTGTTGTTATTGTTGTTGTTGTTGTCGGTCGGAGCTACGTGACAATTACCACAGTTATTACACGTAATGAGTACAGCAACAGCATGCAAACAAACAGAGGCTGTGCGTGGCTGTGGGCGACGCGTCGTCGTCGCGACGTCAGCAATGGCTGACAGGGGAATTATCTAGTATTTGTTTTTGCTGCGATACGTAGCCCGGCTGCATACTGATGAAACCTTCTTGGAATTGTAATCAGATCACGGCCAGCAAGCACTTGAAGCACCTGCAGCACGGCCAGAGCCAAAGAGAGAGAGAGAGAGGGGGAGAGAGAGAGAGAGAGAGAGATGTTCAGGAAGATCGCCGCAGTCCTTGGCTCAAAAGCGACACAGTTTCTGGTTTCATTTTACCTGAGGCAGCTGTGCGAATTCCCAAGCAATTCAAATTCAAATAAATATGCATAATACTCCACTTATATAAATGGCTTGAGCCCTTCTGCTCCTCCTGCTCGCCCTGCTCCTACCCTTTCTCAAGCATCCATTCTCAGCAGGCCATTCCGCTAGACATTAAGCCGGGCCATTCGTTCCGAGCAACTGCATTAACTTATTTATTTATTAAGCATTTATTGCTTGCGGCATGCCCATGGACACAGTCTGCCACGGCGCACGCACTCGCCCCAGCTCAGCTGCTGGCAAATATTCTAACGGAAGCTGCAAGAGCTGCGCCAGAACTGGGCCCAGAAGTGAACAGTAATTAAAGGGCTGGCACACTTCCGCTTGCTCGAAACTAAAAGGCAATTATTAATAAATTACATACATTTATATATTGTATATATCTGTATATATATCTATATATAGCTCTTTATGTGCGCTCATATAACATGTGCAATGAACCTGCTGAAAGAAAGACAAAATATATAAATACACATTATGCCAGACGAAATTTAAATACTCTAATAATCGAAACGGTTACTGAACAATATAGAACACATATATAAAAAAAAATGAAAAAAATAAATAAATAAAATAAATAAAAAGTAATAAATAAATAATAAAATAAACATAATAATAATAATAAAAATATATATATATTTAAAGAAAAATGAAAAATAAATAAATATATAAATAAATAATAATAATAATAATAATAATAATAATAATAATAATAATAATAAAAATATAAATATATAAAAATAACAATAATGATAATAATAATAATATTAATAATAATAATATATCGTCTTAAACTAATACTAAATCAAAATATATTAAACATTTTTTAAATCATATTTCATCATAATTCTTAAACATTATTAAGCTGTAAACGAGCTTAAGCTAAGTAGGATTATTCAATAATAACAACAAAAAAAAAATATATATATATATATGTATATATGTATATGAAAATACATTTATCATAATTTAACAAATTTTTCTAGAATATTTTTTTAAATGAATAAATTTAAAAAAAAAAACTATGAAATATTATTATTTAATTTTTTTTTTTTAAATTTATTGATTAAAAAAAAATATTCTAGAAAAATTTCCACATTTTTGAGCATACCAAAAAGATTAAATAAAAATAAATAAATCATATGAAATCTTAAATATGATTTTTAAAATATAAAATTAAACAAAATAAATAAAACAAAAATAATATAAAATCTTATATATGTTTTTAAACATATTTATTAGCTTAACATAAAGTAAAAGGACTCATTTGAAATTTTAAATACAATATTATGAACATTTTTTGTTAAGCTAAAAAAAAACACAACATTTTTGTACACTGAAATTATTGTTAAATGTTAATATTTATAGAGAGACAGAAGAAGGCGTAACAGACTCAATAAAGTAAGTAGAATATTCTTGATAAGAATCGACCTAGTCCTGGCCATGCGTCCGTCTGTACGCCTTTTTTTACACGCAGTTTAAGCTCCAAAGTCTTTAAAGAAGGAATTTTTATGCTCACAAATATTCAATATATCATATGATATGAAGTTAATATGCATGATCGTATGCTGAAAATCCCTTCAGAAGCTATTAAATAAAACATTTGTTTGACATGCGTGTAGTCTCTTCTATTCTAGTAAGAAGAAGTAAGTTGTGCGCTTAATTCCTGAAGACGTTGAACTCTCACAAGATGGAGAGCATATTAAAGAACGCAGATTGGACTGGAACTGGCATCTCCTAGTCAAGCAACAACTTCGCGTGATTTCTTTCTCTTAGCCTACCTTGAATTTAGCTACTATGGATTCTCTCTCATATATTGCTACACTCCATAAGAAAATCATAATAGCATTAGCAAAGTGTATTATGGGCATAACAACAAGAGGTCAATGCTCGCATGCTCTTATGTAATCGACAGACTGTATAAGCAGCAGGGCAAAGGAATGGACAGAGCTGAAGCTGTTGCTGTCGCTGTCGCTGGGCGGGCAGTCGATTACGAAATTTACGAATTGAATTTATATACACATACAATATGTGTATTTTCTGTTTTTTTTGGTACTTAATTTAAGTTGAACGGCAAAACTCTTATGAGCGTGCAATTACTTGAGTTATTGAAGGCGTTAAGCGAATGCCTAACTGTGCATGCGCCTGTTGCCCATCAAGTATACGCACGGAGGGCCCGTAAGGCAACGGCATGACGACCTTGACCAGCTTTTTTTATTTTTGATAATGTTTTGTTTTTTTTGGTTTGTGATTTTGTTAATCGTCTTCGGCGACCGCGACTTGAGACTGGAAGGCGGATTTGCGCAACGGACGCGCCCTTTTTGCCCAATTATACAATTGCGACGCCGTTACTTGAATTTCGCTGTTCGCTAGCCGCCGCACAGTGTGCGCTGTCTTCGACTTCAGTTGAACGGGTTATTCGTATTGTATATTAATTATGCTGTTTATCTGTCGCAATTTAAAATTAAAAAGAAAAAAAAAAAACAAAAAACGTGGCTCAAGCTATTTGGAGAAGTTTCGCGGCTCATTTCATGCAGTTGACCTTCGGGCACAGCGAAATTAGTTTGAGACTTTATTTGGCTTCGCTTTATTTTTCATTTTGTTAATATTTATTTTTATCATAATTGCAGCTTGAATTTTAAATGCCTGCAATGGTAGTTTAAGCGCGGTGAAAGTTTCTTGAATTTTATTTTATTTCTTGTCACCGTTGAGCCTACCATAAAAAAAGGCTTAAAACAATTTCATAAAATATCTCAGAGCTGCAACGATTGAATAACTGTGCGTAAGCGGACTCTTAACATTTCTTAACATTACTTAAAATTTCCTATATTTTATATGGCACTCACGAGCAGTTAGCGAAAAGACGCCATCTAGCGGTGAAACGGTGCAGCTGATATTTAGCCAAGAACAGAACCAAGCCTCTCAGCACATTCTTGAATATTTTATATATGTATGAATAGTGTTGCAGTGTGATCTCTTAATATTTGAAATATATTTACACTAGTCGGCATGGCATTTTCAAAATATATGAAATGTCTAGTAGACTATGTATGGCAATGGCAAAAGTACTTTTATAGGTATGTAATATTAGGAAAAAAAAAGTTTAGAAATTAAGAAGAAACAAAATTTAATGAAATGTGCATCGCTTCTTTGGCTTGAAGAAGGCAAAACATTCGCCAAAAATAAAATAAATAAATAAAATGCTCAGTAACGCCACGAAATTTGTTCCCAAAGTGCAGTCTCGTAGGCGAAAACTTGTAATGTCGTCATTACTCGTCAAGCGATTGGCAAGATAGAGCAAAAAACAAATATTTAAGCCAGCAACAGAGCTTAAAATAGAATTAAATATTGCTGCATCTGAAATCATTCGCACTCGACTACGGGAAAACAATTTTAATGCTTGTAGTCCGAGAAAAGTTGCACTATAGCTAAACACAAAAAAAAAAAAAAAAAAAAAAAAAAAAAAAAAAACAGAAAATAAAAATAAAAAAAAAAAACCCTGTGGTGCTATTATTTTTACCGCAGCTGTATAATTAAAATATAAAAAAATATATATATAAATATAACAAAAGTTAATTTTTAAAATATACAAAAATTTAATTAATTAATTTTATTCATTTTATTTTAAATAAATTATTATAAAAAAATTTTAATAAATTAATAAAAAAAAAAAAATTTCGCGCAGTGCATGAAAAATTTCCATAGTTTAAAATAAATATATAAATATCTTTATATACATCACATCATATATATTTTAATCAGATGGCATAGGAACTCTATTGATTTCAGTTGAAAGTGCGCATTAAAATTATTTTTTATTTAATTATATAATTTGTAATAGTAAAATGATAAGCACTGGTTTTTCTTTTACTATAAGTTGTAGTAGTTTATGTAGTATATATAAACGTATATAGTATATGTAGTATTCATAGTATATATATAATATATATAGTATACTTAGTATATATAGTAAACTGATTATTTGACATTTGCTGAGCTGCAGCTGCGATAATCGGCTATATATGCTAGAAAAGTCATTGGTCTAGCGGTTTCTAGTATAATCGATCAACGCAACAAATTGCGCTCCTTATCATTTATTAATCTACTATATAATATATTAATAATATATATAATAAACAGCGCTCACCTGTCATGCCCAAGTAAAAATTCCTTAGAAATTCTAATTAAAAAAAAGATTAGGTCGAGTTCAATAGTTGAGCTGCGGTAAAAGTATATAGCACTCGTCAGAGAAACGCATTTGAATGTAATTTGAAACAAGCACACGACTATCGAATACTCATGCTTGGAATATTTGTGTTCTACTCTATGGATTTCGCCATTCAAAGTCTATAAATTCAATGAATAGTTTGAAGATGCACTGAGAAGTCGCAATTAGTGGAGGCATAAATAATAGTCGATTACACTAGTCAAATATCGATATATACGAAAATTGGTTAGCTATCGATTTTTATCGATTTTAGTCGATTTCATGTAAATGGAAAGCATTACTGATTGGAAAATAAAGTGAAGAATAGCTCTAGCAAATAGAGTGCTATCCCTATGAGCTAGAACGACTCGACAATAGATGATCACGCCTCCTGCTGCCATATACACTTTAACTAAAATATTAGTCTAATTTCCTTTTCATAGTAAATAAACATTATTATCATAATGAATCAAATAGTATATGGCTTAAAAGGTTATTTGAATGGTAATGGAAAACAAGTTTACAAATGATAACATATCAAAAACGAAAACAAAAATGAAATTAATTATTAATTATTAATTGTTATTTTTCTTTTTTCTTAGCATTAATAACAGTTTTGAATGTAAAGCACGTTCTCAGCTTGCTTTGATATGACATATGAGCATATGAGCCAGCCAGCCCAAAGAGTTGATGCAGAGTTTTCGCTGAATTTCCGAATACTCATTCATAGTATCGTATTGGAGGTGTAGCACTCTGTGAAATCATGATATTCGCCATTGTTCGTGACAATGACCCAGCCCCAGCCCCAGCCCCAGACACAGTCCCATCCGAGTGTCGAGTGCACTTATTATTATTATTATTGTACTTTTTGGTTCCCAACCAAATGAAAACGGAAATGTTTTTCTGCTGCGCTCGGCATTTGACTGCAATCGGTTTCGACTTTGCTTCAATTACGTTCCATTCAATGCTGTTGCTGGGACAATAGAAGCAACAGCAACAACAACAACAACGACAACTGCAGCAGCAGAAATAATATTATTGAATTTATTCAGCATTCGAGTTTTCTCAGAATCTACTTACGTATGTATATGAGTAGCTCAATGAGCAAACGATTCTATTTCTAACTCAAAGCAGGATCTATTCTCAAACAAAACTTAAAGCAGCTCAATTAGTATAATTTCTCTCATTTTCTTATTCATATTTTCTTGTATTTATTTGCAACACAAGGTTTGCATTGCATTGCAGTTGCTTCATAATACTTATTCGCGATTTAGCATCTCTTTCGCTGAAGCTTTTTTTAGTGCAGGAGTCTAGAAGAAGTTTTCAGCAACATAAGCTCCAACTCCAAAATATTGCAAGATATAAAATTTTACGATTTTAAGCGCCTCCAAGAAGCGTATATAGCACATATGTATAGCTCAAAGCTATAAAATATACAATCTTTCCCGATATGCCCAAATGACATTGATGTAGCCACTATACATGTTTATCTGGATGTCAATCTGAGAACCTATCTGGAGTCATCTCTCTATCTCTTTCAATCACTCTCAATCTCTCTCTCTCTCACTCTCGCTATCCACATATAGTATTTCCCGATTGACCACGTGCCTAGTGGATGTTTCGGGAAAATCTTAGTACTTAATCAGACATGGATACAAACATAACCACAGACGGACGGACGGACGAACGGACAGACGAACGGACGTACAAACGGAAGATAGACGGAGAGGACTACGTCGATTTAGTTTGACGTCCTTATCAAGAATATATTATTTACTTTATTAAGTCTGCCACGAATTTGTGACCTTTATATAATATTTAAATTTATTAATAATATTATAATAAATTGAATGTATCAATTTCAACATTTTCCATATTTTGGCTGCAGCGTTTTTTTTTGGTTAACAAAAAATTTTAAGAAAATCATATTGATGATTTCAAATGATTTTTTAACCCATTTTTTTAGGTTAGAAAAAAAAATTATAAAAATACTTAATTTACTTAATGAATAAATATAAAAAAAAAAAAATCTTTAAAAATACTTATTACACTTAATGAATAAATATAAAAAAAAAAACTAAATAAATAAAAATAAAATAAAATAAATATTAATAATAATAGTTTTAGGTTTAAAAAGTTTTGAAAACCTCAATGGAATATTGGAAAAAAAATACCTTGAACTGTCCACTTTCCGTAGAAACTGAACTTTGATCCAAGACTAAGTAGAAACATATTTTGTACATCTGCTTACATAATATAATATATGCATATGGCCGTTTCCACAGAACTATTAAGCAGTCATGGGAATCGAAAAGGTGTTTACGCAAATCAACGAAAGGAACTATAACTATATGCAGATGATGTTGATCGGGGGGGGGACAGATCTATAGCAATTAGCTGGATAGATCGATAGATCCGCTCATTTGCATGGTGTTATTTGTGATACCAAATAGGTCAATGGACATGAAAACAAGAGTAACCTTGAATACCAATTCCGTAGCTAGCAGAATGAAAACATAAACACTTGGGATACGCTTCAGAAAAACACGCTAGAATCTTGCCAAAAAAAAAAAATAGAAGAAGCCGCTTAAGGGGGGCGGGCTTAGGGAATCAGTAATCAATGTGACCATCACGCGGTCTCTGTGATGCTCTTACGAAATTTATTATATTTATTCTATTTGTATCTTCTTCTGCCTCTGCTTCAGCTTCTTCTTACAAAATTTCAATGAAGCGGTTGCTATGACGGCAGTCGTAGCAAGTGGGCGGCGTTGTGGAGAGGTTGGGAGGGTTAAGCCTTGGCTTAGGCCCAGCTACGGTTCATTCAAAGAACATGGCAAAAAACCCAACGACATTTCAGTCATGTCCAATAAAGAGATTTGGTGAGGGGCGAGGCGCTCGACTCTCGGCTCTCGATCTGAGGCCAGAGATGAGGCAGAGTTGGGGCAAAGTTAAGGCTCGTAATCCGGAAATCTACGCGCTTGTCTCATTCACAGGTGGCCCAACAGCAGCTAGTCTCGTTTTATTTTTTAATTCATTTATTATGATTATGAATTTTTTATTTTCATTTTGCTCTTTGTGTTCAAGAACAGGAATATGAATATAATATAGAATTTGTTCATTTGTTTTGCTAGAATTTGCATTGTTTTATGCGTTATTATAAATGCAGATATTTATTTTCGTATTTTCATAACATTTGCCAATTGACGCAAACCGAAAGAATGATCTAAACTAAAAGCACGCTGCTTACAGAGCCTCTGGAATATTTAAATTTATGCTCGAGGAAGTGGCGCACCACAACTAGTTGGGGCTAAAAGCTGAGAGAAAAAAATAACAAAATGCCACCCCAGTGATAGCCGCTAAGCGAGGTGGTTGAACCCCCCCGCACACACACGCGCGCACTCACACATGGCCAGAGCAAGAGTGAGAGAGACAGAGACAGAGAGAGAGAGAGAGAGAGAGCGAGTGCTGAGCCGGGCCTGCAGCAGCAGCAGCAGCAGCAGCAGCAGCTTGATTCCAGCCTGGCTATGGCGCAGTAGCAGCAAGAATGCTAAACGAAACCGCTCGAGAGCCGAGAGACCCGAGAGACTGGTGGACGTGTTGCCAGAGAGAGAGAGAGAGAGAGAGAGAGAGAGAGAGAGAGGGAGACGGGGGCCAGATGCTGGTTCTGCTGGCGGGGGCGGGGGTGGCGACGACGTTTGAGAAGAGGTTGGCCGAGCCAAGCCGCGCCGCGTCAAGCCGCGCCAAGCCGAGCTGAGCTGAGCTGAGCGAGTGGAGTGGAGTGGAGTGAAGTGGAGATGTCAGCGTACGCGCTCAAGGTTATGGCTATGGTGACGAGACGACGTTCTGGCTATGGCGCATCGATTGACATTATATAATCGCCGTCGCAGGTTGAGCTCATTTGGCCATTTTAATGAACGTCACTCGGACAAACTGGACTCGCTCGGACTCCAGCTCAGACTCTGATTCGAATGGCGACTTGGACTCTGGCATGGGCACGGCACGGCACGGGCATGGGCACGGGCACGGACTGATCGACTCGGACATGTGTACATCGCATGCCACCTACAAAGTTCATTGCTACCGAGCGCTTGGCGCGAAAACTAAAAAAGAAAACACGTTGTATCCGCATCTAATAAATACGCATATGCTTAGCCAAGTCTATGGAGGCAGAGAGAGAGAGAGAGATGGAGATAGACAGAGAGAGAGGGAGAGAGCGCTATGCATAGTAAATACGCACAACAAACTCATCAAGGGCTCTTCTGGGCTGGGATGCTCAACTATAGCTGATTAACTGATTAGTTGCTTGACTCTTGGCTGCTTTGGGGGAGCCAGCGACTCGAAGCATGACTCAACTGGCAGCCGGCGGCCGGTGTGGCAACAGGTTGAGCTCTGTGGAGGGCGGGGGCGAGGCCCTTTAGCTGTCATTATTGTTAATCATTTGCTGTTATGCAGAAGCTCATAAACAGAAACAAAAACAGAAACTGAAACAGAAGCAAGAAGCTGAAGAAACGTAAACAGAAAACGAAATGTCGCAGTTTTTTGTTGTTTTTTTTGTTGTTTTTTTTTGTTTTCAGTTTCAGTCGGGCCCTTTAGAACTAACGGGCTGAGCCTCACTCACCCTGCCCTACCCTACCTCTGCCCCTCGCTCTCATCTGTGGTTCCCCCGCTACAGCCGTGCTCGCTGCTCCGTCGATTCCGTCAGTTTAATGAACTCTCCTCGGCCAAGCAATACGCACATTCTTCGCATATTTTGGCGCGTGATTCTGAATGTCATCGCATTGAGCCGACTGTTGCTATACCCTACGCTGACGCTAGTGCTGCGCCAGCTCCAGTTACATAATGCCCAGCCAGAACAGATATTTGGCCATATTTTTCCCTGCGGAGTTCAATGAATTGCCAACATTTTCTCACGTTAGCCGCAGACTTTATTTATATCTATATATACATATATATATTTTTTTGTTTGTTTGCAGTTTCATCAATTTATAAATTTTTTATTGCTGGTTTTGCATACCCTGTAAATTAAGGACAAATAATGGTTAGTTTAAGCAAAATTTTTAAATGTGAATTTTAGCTTTAAAAAATTTTGAAAAAATATAAATTGCAAATTTCATTTAAATTGTTGTCAAATAAATGTTATAGGGTATCTATAAGTCAAGGTAAATTGAAGGAAGCTTAGAAATTTCACAACAAATTTGGCATCTTTTATCTTCACTGAAACATCAATAAAACTTTTTTTTCTAAATTGCTAATCTATTACCTAAATTGCTATTGCTTAATGATACCCTGGAATTTAGGAGAAATTAAACGATTGTTTGCTATTTAGTAAATATATTTTATAAATTGTGATTAAAAGTTTGCTTTTAAAAGTAGTGAAAATTTTATTAAAATTAAAGTACATAAATTTTAAGGGGTATCTATAAGTCGTGCATAATTGAAATTAAATGAGAAAAGCGTTAGGCAAGTTATATATATTTTTAATTTTTCTTTAATAAAACTTTAATACATAAATTTAAGTAAAAATATTCTATAGGGTATCTATAAGTCGTGCATAATTGAAATTAAATGAGAAAAGGTTTAGGCAAGTTATATATGTTTTTAATTTTTCTTTAATCAAATTTTAATATATAAATTTAAGTAAAAATACACTATAGGGTATCTATAAGTCGTGCATAATTGAAATTCAATGAGGAAAGGGCTGGTTTAGTTTAGTTCAGTTTTGTTTTTTAATTTTTCTTTAATAAAACTTTAATATATAAATTTAAGTAAAAACATTTTATAGGGTATCTATAAGTCGTGCATAATTGAAATTAAATGAGGAAAGGCCTACTTTAGTTTAGTTCAGTTTTTTTTAATTTTCTTTAATAAAACTTGAATATATTTCATGAAAATATTACGAAATTCTTTTCAACTTTTACAGGGTATCTGGCTGTGCGCTGGCTGCGCGTCAGTCACATGAGAACCAAGAGAATAACAAAGAATTACATTTTTGCAGACATGCATATAGATTATATTCGCTGAGCTGTGCATCTGAAAACGCCATGAATCGACTTGGCTTACGTAAACAAGAAATATGTTGTTCAAGATCTGTTGCGGGCATCGGATTTCGTTGGCTCCAAGCAGAGACTTACTACGTAGTAGTATTATAGCCAATATACACCTGCATTGCCAGGTCGCACAACAACAACTAATTTACAATCTCACCCAACTATCGCTCTGCCGTACGGGTAGGAAGCAATAGCTGTTGATTAGATCACACTCGATTCGTATACGTACGTACTGCAATTGCTAATCAAATACCTGAGCGTTCATTGACCCCGTACGTGTTAAAGACTTCCCCTTGCATACTGTAGCCAAGTATGCCTAAATAGGTACGGAAATACTATATATATAAAGTGTATATAGAAATTGAGGAACTGCATGGAGTGGACGGGAGTGTAGCGCATCCGCGTTACGTTCAGGCCGAGACAGAGCTCTCGGGGCTCTTTGGTTTCGTATGCTCCGATAGCTGTGAAATTCTCAAGAAGTCTCGAGTGGCGGCGGCTTCTTTTGCGTCGTCACGACATCGATTTGTCAGCTCGAGTTCGAATTAATGAGTTTTCAAGGCCAAAAGGATGAGCGACAATAGCGACAAGAGCGAGAGAGTGAATGGTGTGAGCCAGACGGACACACATGGCTGATAGTTGCCGAATAATAAGTAGCTAAAATGGACAGAGACGGACGGCTGGATGGATGGATGGTTGGACGGACGCAGAGTCGCAAAGATTTATTTTTGTTTTCGTCGCAAGTTTCATAATATCATCTATTCTTTTCCAGAAACATTCGCATTTCCATGCCCGCTCCCTTTCCCGGTCAAAGTCTCGCATGTCTGGCCAGTGCCAGGCGGGTGCTACGCTGCTTAGATCTATTCTTGGCGCCAATTCTTCGCTAGATTCTGCGTTGTCATGTGCCGCGACTTTGTTTTTTTCTTTCGTCTCGACATTTATTGAATGTATCTTATTTTGTTTTTGTCTTCTCTTTTTTTGGTATCTTTTTTTTTTGTTTTTGCTTTTGTTGTTTTCGATTTTGTAGCAGGAATTCACAATTCTGTTTTCAAGTTCAAGAGCACGCACACACACATGCGCACACTACGTGAAAGATGGGCTTGTCAGCGAAACTATTTACGATATTTCTCGGGCTTAGGACTATTTTACGCATTCTTTTGCGTAGATCGTTTCGAATAAACAAACAAAGAAATAATATTGTTTACACCTTGCGCAGCCCATAGATATGCATAAGAAACAGACTGCGAATCAATTGAAATCAAGATTCCTCTTCATGCCCAGCAACATGGGAAAAGTGCGAACCTCTGATGAAATTCACAGAAGAGTTGAGAAATGCATTGTCATATACCAAAATAGATGCATAATCATTTAAATAAATTAATTAATATACGGATTTTCAATTTATTTTATTTTTATTTAATTTTTTATTTATTTATTTTAATTTCAGTTTTAATTTTTTTTATTGACTATATAAATGTGTCATGAAGCAGAAAGACATGAATTAATTAAGCAGCGAATTTTCTATGCATTTTTATTTTTTATTTTTATTCATACATGATTTAATTTCATACATTATTTTTATTATTATTATTCCGCGAAAAGGAAACAAATATCCGAGAGTAATTAATTTTGCAATATTTTTGATTGTGTATAGAAAAAGAATAGAAAGTATGCGAGATCCATTCAGTTTGGCTGGTTTCTCTGTGCAACTTCCCTCCAGGCTGAATCAAAATCTTTTGTTTCGTTATTTCTTGTTGTTGTTTTTTCGTTGCTTTTCGTATTATTTGAGTTTTTTGTTGTGTTTCGCTTGTCGGCTAATTTGTTATTTATTGCAAATGTGTGCGAACCTGCACACACAGACGGCCAGACATATAGACATACATACATACATATATTCTAAGCGTGAACATGCTTAGCTATGCATGCAGACACATGCACACCTGTATGCATACCCCTCTCTGTGTCTGTGCGGCCGGCAATGTTAGAGTATTTTACAAATGTTGCTTTGTTTGGCCGCTCAAGGTCGCGCCATAAAAAGTGTGCAAAAACAATTCTAAATATTGCATCACTAATGCGAATACACACTGCGCGAGAGAACGTTAACCAACACGTGCCGCAAAAGTCTCAGCACGAAGCTGAAACACTCTATGCAGCAGATCTCGATGCAGATGTAGCTCAGCTTGTGTTTAAGAGTAGATGAAGTTTTTACAGAGTCATATAATCATTAACTCTATCACTATCAGTAGCATTAGCAGTAGCATTAGCAGTAGCTTAGCAGTAGCATGAGCTGTAGCATTAGCAGTAGCATGAGCATTAGCATTAGCAGTAGCTTAGCAGTAGCAGTAGCTTAGCAGTAGCATGAGCATTAGCATTAGCAGTAGCATTAGCAGCACAATTGAGTACTCTATTTGAATACAGAGTCTTTTAACAGTGCGTTAGAAGTATCATTAGCAGTAGCATGAGCATGAGCATTAGCATTAGCAGTAGCATGAGCATTAGCAGTAGCATTAGCATTCGTATGAGTATGAGCATGAGCATTAACAGCACGATTGAGTAACACTAGCTTATGCAAAGCGGTCTGTTAAGTTAACAGTGAAACGTCGCACGGGGTCGGCTGGGCGTAAGTTTGTATGAAAATTAGGCAATTTTGGCACTGTTAACTATCTTAAAACTAGTAGACTAAATTAAGGCAATTCAAGTTGAGAATTATAAGTTCTATAAAGATTCACGAATCTGGCAATATAAGGGTTTTTGAAAATTTTGTATTCTAAGCCTTTTTCTAGGCAGTTATTGCTGAAGGTAATTCCATCAACCTTCGTCTTATATAAAGTAAACTTTATTTTAAATGACTTTATTTTACAAAAGTAACTAGTAATAACATGTACTTATCGTTTCCCATCAATCAATATCAATATTCATTCATCATATTAGAAATCTGTTGGCCAAAGTTTGGGTGCAGCCAAGATATCTGATGGCTGGTTGAACCAGATTATCTGTTTCTTTATGTTTGACTACTTATACTCTCAGTCCTTTTTGGGTTTTTTAATTAATAATTACATTTTATTTCGCTCTTTTGGCCTTTTTTTCGACATGGAGGCAGGTGTGAGCAGCAGCTTAACTGATATGACTTCAACATGTACTCTATTTGAATACAGAGTCTTTTAACAGTGCGTTAGCAGTAGCAGTAGCATTAGCATACGCCTTTATTAGGTAGCATGTTAGCATGTACATATATACGCATTAGCATTATTTTTAGCCTTATTATTTTCATTAACATTATTTATTTATTTATTTATATTTATTATTTTCATTTACAGTATTTGGTAGTAGCATAAGCATTAGCATTATCCATAGTATTGCCATTAACTAATTAATTTTTGTTATACAACTATTATCATTAGCATTCCTATTATCAGAGCCAACTCACTAAGAGGCAGAGTTTTCAGAGTGCTCAAAACATCTACGACAGTAGCCAACAGCCCAAGTTCTGCCAGGCAACATGGTCAAACGAATGTGGTACGCAAAATTGTCAGAGAACATTATCCTAGATTTAAAGTAAAGGCCACAAAGCAATGCACAGTGAGACGTCCCCTCCTAGGTCATGGTTACTTACGAAACTACTTACATGGCATGGCCAAAACTCTAATGGACGACACAGAGCGCATACTTTGTTCTAGTTCGTGAGCTGGCAGGCAGAGGCATGGCAGGGCCTGGTGCAGCTACTCTCGGTCAAGTCAAAGTTGAAACTACATATAATAGAGCAAATGTGCAGAAACAAAGCTGCTTGCTAACGAGTCTGTGACTTTACTTGTTGTAATGGAAGCATACGTATGCGAGTGTGCAGTACAGATGGACTTTACCGTCAAGGTTCATAGGGCAGGCCAAGAGAGCTGTCTTCTTATAGGCATTCTCATCTTCATTGTTGTCATTGGTAAAGTCATTGGCATTGGCATTGGCATTGGCATTGGCATTGGTATTGGCATTATCATTGTCATTATGATGTGCATTATTATTTTCTATGTCATTATCATTGTTGTTGTTTTGTTTATCATCATTATGGTGATTGCCATCAGTCATTATAGTCATCATAGCCATCATAGTCATCATCATTGTGATTGTCATAGTCGTCTTCATTGTCATTATCATTGTCGTTGTTTTTAGCATTATCAACATCATTGTCATTGGCATGAGCATTAGGCATCATCATTATCATTATCATTATCATTATCATTGTCGTTGTTATTAGCATTATCATAATCATGGCCATTGTCATGGTCATCATCATTATGATTATTACAGTCAACATCATTGTCATTATCATCGTCGTTGCTATAAGCATTATCAACATCATTGCCATTGCTATTGTCAACATAATTGTCATTGTTATCATCATCATTATCATTATAAATATTTAAATTTATATTCACATTAGTTCAGATCATGGATGAATATGAATAGTATCTGATTCGACGTACATCATATGAAATATTCACTTCATCCATGGAAGCAACAAATTTGTGTTGATGCTAAAGTTGCTGAAAGCAATCGCCAGCATTCGTAGAGAGTATTATATGCATATAAGATATGGATAAGTGGATATATGAATAAATTAAAATATTTATATATTTATGTCTGCCATCCATGTGTACGTTATTTATATTAATGACTAAATTTTGTATATTTCAGTTTCGCAGCGCTTATTAATTAATGTTCAATACGTTTGCTGTCTATAAGTGCAATCACAGAGGAACGGACATTATGACGGCTGCTGCCTTTGCCCCTCGATTCAGATTCAGATTCAGATTGAGATTCAGATTGAGATTGAGATTGAGCTGTGGCAAACCAGTTAGTTATTACCTGTCACCGGGTTCGTCTGGCAGTCGCAGTCCCAATCTCTGAAACGAAACTGAAACTGAAACTGAAACTGAGACCGAGACTGAAACGAAACTGAAATCCAATCCCCGACACTATCTCCTGTCTGAGTGGCCGTGGCACTGGCTCTGTCTCTATCTCTATCTCTGTCTTTGTCTCTATCTCTGTCTCTGTCTCTGGCTCTCTACCAGATCTCTGTCGGCATATTTCTGCACTGACTCATGTCCGGTATCCTTGGCTGACTGTACAAGCGGTAACTATTTCAGTTCACATTCTGGGGTTTGCCTAGTCAGTCATTAGCCTTTTGGCAGCAGTTCCTGGAAACTTCGCTCTCTCAACAATGCGGCCTGTCGGCTGTCGCTGACACCAGCCACTGCTTTGGCTATAGATCTGTGTGTCTGGGCCAATGACCGCTTCCAAGGCCGCGTGCAATGCACAGTTTTCCTGTTCTCGATTTTCATTATATATATATATATATATGTGTGTGTGTGATCCTTAAGTGGCCAGCCTACATACACAGCGAGCGAAAGAGATGGAGAGAGCGAGAGAGAGAGAGAGAGAGAGTGTGTGTGTGTGTGTGTGTGCATAGGCAGTTTGTTGTCCTGTGCTGCAGCGGGTGCATTGACCCAACGGCCATTGTCTCAAGTGCTTTGTTTTTGTTTTTGTGATTTTGATTTCCTAGAGGCCGCATCAGCAGCCACATGCAGCATCCTAGTTCGGCAGCTGTTGCCAGTTCAATGACTCGACTAGCTACACTTCTGTGCGGCTGTACAACAACAGTTGCTGCTGCTGCTGCTGCAGTTGCTATTGCTGTTGCCATGTCGGAATCTTAGCTCCTGTCTTGATTATCTTTTGCTTTTCTCTCCCTCTCTCCCTCTCTCTGTCGCTTTAAGCCCTGTTTACACTTTTGTGGCGCGTGTTTTTGGCCACAGCCTTGAGGCTGGCAGCTTCACATTTGGCATTTGACGCGACCTGTTGTTGTTTATTAAAGCTGTTGCTGCGCCGAGCCACATTTGTCTTCTATATTTGAGCTCTGGCATGGAAACAGGCTCGCAAATGGGAACGGGAACGGGAATGGGAACGGGAATGGGAATGGGAACTGTGACTCTGCTGCACTTGGCATTGCCATTGATGCTTCATTCATCAAGCAGTCAGAAGCTAAGAAGGCACAAAGAGAGAGGGAGGGAGAAGCGGACGACGCTAAAACGAGCTAGACAAATTCTTTGCATAAATATATATAAAGAGCTAGAGGGAGAGGGAGAGCCAGTTAGAGAGAGAGAGAGAGAGAGCTGCTGTTTGCTGATTGCTGTTGCTTACTAATTATCAGAATTGAATTGAATTTAAGTAGATGCAAATTAGTTCATTGCCCGCTAAAACGAGTAGAGCATGTTCTAAATAGCCTCTGCTCGACTAGCTGCTGCCCTACAAATTGCAATGAACAAATTCAATGCTGCAATCTGTCAAGAGCTTCAGCTGAACTCTCTTCATACACACTATATACATATATATAGTCTATAGCTGTAATGGGCAGCCTTAGCTCGCTGCGTTCAATGCATTACAGGGTATC
>JAWNOS010000596.1:6920000-7092500 GCA_035045845.1 Drosophila buzzatii | reverse complement strand
AAGAAGTAAAATACCAAAACGAGAAAAAAACATAAACAGAGAGCGCTGGCGATGCACTCAAAACAAAAGCCGTCGCTTGAGCTCAAACATGTTCGATCGAACTGGCGCAAGCTGCCAACATGTTGGACGCAATTGAGTGAAACGCTGTGACTGCGCTGCTTATTGGAAACTTGTTGATTTGGCGCCGCGCTGCCGTAGCTTGTGGGTGAACGACAGCCGGCGAGGGGGCCACTGCTAGCTGGGGCGAAGCGACAGCAGCAACGGCAGCAGCGGCGGCGTCATTTCAAGACTAATATGAGCGCATCAAACTGAGTCGCAAACTGCGACTGAGACGGAGACGGAGACGAAGAAGACGTAGACTGATATGAGCGAGTGCGCTAAGTGAGTGACGCCGACAGCGCCGACAGCGACGGCAGCGTCGGCGGCACACAGTGGCAGCAGCTGCAGCAGCAGCAGCAGCCGCTGCTCAGCTTTTGACTATCAGATTCTGTCCCAGAGCGGGCCACAGTCAGAGCCAGAGCCAGAGCCAGAGTCAGAGTCAGAGCTGCGCTGCCAGCCCGCGCTCTGCCCAATCGAGCAGCTCGAAAACGTTGCAGACGCGCAGCGTCGCAAACGGCGGCGTCGTATCGGTCGTCGTCGTCGTCGTCGGCTCTGGCTCTGGCTCTGGGAGTGTTTGCGCGCTTGAAGCGGCCGAGCCGCGATTGCCGTCGATCACTCGTTCGCGTTCGGCGCTGCTCTGCGAAGCGGCGGCCGAGTTGTTATAAAAGTGGCAAGGACATACGCTCGAGCCATTAGTCGAAAACTATAAACGCTCGACGCGAAATCGTCTCCGAGTCTCTCCGCCTACTTCTTCGACTCGAGCACGCAACTATTTTTTTTTTATTTAGATCTACGCTTAAACTGTTAACAAAACTGTCAAGCGCTAAACAACAAAACGCAAACAATTTTAGGCGGTTCAACAAAATTCAATTTCAATTCAAATTCAACACAAAAAGGAGAAATCTTCGGCAAACATTTTTTTTACTGTTTCCTGCGCCACGGACAAAACTTAAAAAAAAAAAAAAAAAATAACAATAATAATAATAATTGAATAAAATTCCAAAAAGAATTTATTTCTTTGCAACGTCCAAGTAAAAGCAAAAGTGACAACAAATGACTCTGCAGTGCAGCGAATAAATCAAGCATATATATATACATATATATATGATATATATGTATATGTGTGTATATCTGTATATAGATATATATACAAAAGGGAAACAGCCTCAACGTCGTCCGCGTCGAAACAGCTCAAAGGACGACGCCCTCCCCACCCCCAGTCACCCAACACAAAACAGCAACAGAAACTCGGCAACAGCAACTCGGCAACATGCTGGGCGAATCGTATGTGATAAAGTTTGTGAAGCGCCAGCTGCTGATGGAGCAGCAGGATGCACAGAATATGCTGCTCTTCTCGCTGAGCTTCCTCACCCTGATCAAGCTGCTGCAGTGGCTGCTGCGCCTCTATCGCGAGCTGCGCAAGCTGCCGCCCGGCCCCTGGGGCCTGCCGGTCATCGGCTATCTGCTGTTCATGGGCAACGAGAAGCACACACGCTTCATGGAGCTGGCCACCAGATACGGCAGCCTCTTCTCCACCCGCCTTGGCAGCCAGCTGACGGTCGTCATGAGTGACTATAAAATGATACGCGAGTGCTTTCGCCGTGAGGAGTTCACAGGACGACCGGATACGCCGTTTATGCAAACACTGAACGGTTATGGTAAGTGCAACAAATTTTTATTAAAATCACAGAGAATTCAAATAATATAAATATATTTATATATAAAAAGAAAATACAAATTAAAATATTAATAAATAAAGCAGACAAATTTTTAAAAATTATTTTTATACATTTTTTTTTTAGTTCATTAAATTAGTAAGAAATGAGAAGAAAATAACAAATAATTAATTGAAGAGAAAATATAAAAAATAAAATAATTTTTAACACTTTCTGTAGTTCATTCATTGAAGAAATAAAAAAAAAAAATAAATAATTAAAAAAAATAAAACAAATTAAACAGAACTTTTGAAAAAAAAAAAAAAATAAAATAAATAAAAATATTTTTCTAGTTTGTAGTTTAATACTAGTAAAAAAGAGACAAAAATAATTACTTATTTTTTTTTTTTAGTTTATTAAAATAGCAGTAATATTTAACTATTTCAATCCAAATGAAACTTAAATATTTTATTTTATTATTATTATTTTTTTTGTTTAATTATGATGCTGAAGAGAAAACAATTTAGTTTAATTTGTAATATTTACTTTTTATACATATAAATATATTTATTAAAGAAAAAAATAATAATAATAAGTAGTTGCACCTAATAAACTAAATTTTTAAATAGAATTCAAATTTTCATTTTGGCCTTTTATAAAATATTTATTTACAATTAAAAAAATCAATTGACATGTGATGCGCTCATTTCTTTATTTTATTCATATAGATATTTTGCTAAAATATATTTTATATATACAATATTTTACTATTCGTAGTATTTATATTTCGAGTGCTATGCAAATTTGCAATCGACACGTTCCAAGCGTTTGCTGCAGCAGCAAGAAATATTTAACAAATAAACTAAAATGTAAATAAATAAATAAAAGCAGTTAAGCAAGCTTTATACTATATAAAGCAATGCACTTCGACTGTCAATAAAATTTTATATGTATATAAAATATTTTAAAATTAAAAAACAAAATATATATATGTACATATATTTAAATTTCTTTGTTGCCCGCTTTGGTTAATATAATTGTTTTGTGTTTTCTTTTACGGCTCGGCCATAAGCCGCTTTTATTTTTTATTCCAATGATAAGAGAAATAAAATAAAAAATATATACAAAAAAAAGCATTCCAACATTTCTTGAGTTGGTGATTTCATTTTTGGCCCATAAGTGGGCCAGAGCCTACCTCAATTAAATGAAAATAAAAAGCAAAATGCAGAGCGAAAGAGCAGCAACAATTAAAAATGAAATAAAAACTCATTTCGCCAAGTGCCAACTAAACATGTATAGTTATATATATACATAGTAGCATATATATATATGTATCTGAACTTATGCATAACTTGTCTTAATATATTGGACCGCATTGTATCGCTTGCAGGCATCATCAATAGCACCGGCAAACTGTGGAAGGATCAGCGTCGCTTTCTGCACGACAAGTTGCGCCAGTTCGGCATGACCTACATGGGCAATGGCAAGCAGCAGATGCAGAAGCGCATCATGGTGAGTACGCTGATGGTGACGGAGCGTGCCCGAGAGAACATTCACTAAACCCTCTCTCTGTTACTCTCTCTCTCCCTCTCACTCTGCCGTTCAGACGGAGGTGCACGAATTCATTGGACACTTGCATGCGAGCGATGGGCAGCCGATTGACATGTCGCCGGTCATCTCGGTGGCTGTGAGCAATGTGATTTGCAGTCTAATGATGTCGACACGCTTCAGCATCGATGATCCAAAGTTCAGACGCTTCAATTTTCTGATCGAGGAGGGCATGCGACTGTTTGGCGAGATCCATACCGTTGACTATATACCGACGCTGCAGTGCTTCCCCAGCATCTCGACGGCCAAGAACAAGATTGCCCAGAATCGTGCCGAGATGCAGAAGTTCTATCGCGACGTCATCGATGAGCACAAGCGCAGCTTCGATCCCAGCAATGTGCGTGATCTGGTCGACTATTATCTGTGCGAGATTGAGAAGGCCAAGGCCGAAGGCACCGATGCGGAGCTCTTCGATGGCAAGGATCATGGTAAGTGTGCTCAACACTTGAAGAGTCTCTCGCGACGAGCATATCGAATGCTAATCGCTTACCTTCCCCCCCTCGCTCTTGATCATTGCAGAAGAGCAACTGGTTCAGGTGATCATTGACCTGTTCTCGGCAGGCATGGAGACGATCAAGACGACGCTGCTCTGGATAAATGTGTTCATGCTGCGCAATCCCAAGGAGATGCGACGCGTTCAAGACGAGCTCGATCAGGTTGTGGGCCGTCATCGCCTGCCCACCATTGAGGATCTGCAATATCTGCCAGTTACCGAGTCAACGATACTCGAGTCGATGCGCCGCTCCAGCATTGTGCCATTGGCCACCACACACTCGCCCACAAGGTAAGCTATCGATAGTTGGCCACGCGCCTTATCAGTATCGGTTATCGGTTATCAGCTGGCCACGCCTACCATCGCCCAGTGCGCTTACGCATGCAGCGTAATTGTGCGCAAATGCATGCAAATGACGACAATGAGGTCCCCACTCATCCGTTCATTCACACCACGCCTGGACAATGGCACGCGATTGGCACATTCATTGTCGCCTAGAGGCTGCTGGGCCGCACCGGGGTCTGAGGAGACGGTGCTGGAGGTAGGGGCTTTTGCCTCTCATATCAAATCACATCAAATCAAATGGCACTGGCACTGGAAAGTCAAATGACTGGGAAACTGCCTTTTTCATTCAGCACTCAAGCTCGACCCCTCCCTCCAGCAGCCCGCCCCGCTCCGTTTCATTGGCAGCGCTTCCTTTGCGTCGCAGTTTGGCCCAGTTTCGGTTCTACGCACTTGATAATTCTGATTAGAGGCTTGTCAGCTGATAACCGCACAGCAAATCAATAATACAACCAAAAGAACTGCAACTCATTCGAAACACTTGACTAACTTGGCATCATCTCTCTCTCTCTCTCTTCCCATCTCTCCCTCTCTTTGTTTCTTTCCCTATCAGAGATGTGCAACTGAATGGGTATACCATACCGGCCGGCTCTCACGTCATTCCGCTGATCAACAGCGTTCACATGGACCCCAACCTGTGGGAGAAACCAGAGGAGTTCCGCCCGTCGCGCTTCATCGATACCGAGGGCAAGGTACGCAAGCCGGAATACTTCATACCCTTCGGTGTGGGCCGACGCATGTGCCTGGGCGATGTGCTGGCGCGCATGGAGCTCTTCCTGTTCTTTGCCTCGTTCATGCACTGTTTCGACATTGCGCTGCCCGAGGGCCAGCCGCTGCCCAGCCTCAAGGGCAATGTGGGCGCCACCATAACGCCCGAGTCCTTCAAGGTCTGCCTCAAGCGTCGCCCCCTGGCGCCCACAGCCAGCGAGCCGCATCAAGTGCGCAACGTGGGCGCCAATTGAGCCCCAGCTTGGAGCTCAATAGAGCACGGTTTTGTTCCTACACAAGTTTTTTTTTTATTATTATTAATCTTATTATTATTAATATTATTATTATTATTATTAGAGATTTATACATAAGAAATTAGTCGTTAAGCTTAGCGCTAAGTGCAGAGTTTTCAAAGGCTAAGCGTTTAGCCTGTCAGCATCATATACAGATACATATATCTATATCTATTTATAGATCATGTAACTGAATAATGAATTATTTAGCTATGTTATGAAGCAATCAAATTCTATTCTTTCACCCCCAAGAAGCTGTGTTCAGTTAATTAATAATTAATTCGTAATTAAAATACATTAATTAATTAGCATTTTAATTAGCCAAGTTGAAATATTTTGTTTACAAATACCTTTATATATATAGTTTTTTTTCTCTAGTTAGTTGATGTTTTTTTTTTTTTGTTATATTTAAGACAACAAATAACAAAACAAACTGTGGTTTATTTTAAGCACACAAATATAGAAAAAATAAAAATAAAATTAAAAATAAAAATAAAACAATTTAACAAAGTTTAATAATAAAACAAAAACAATTAGAAAAAACCAAACAAATTATTTTTTTTTTTTTAGATAGTTAAAAATGTTAAATAAGCTTTTTAAAAATAGCAAAAATTAAAATAAAAATAAAATAAAAATAAAAGCAAAAACAATTAGAAAAAAAAAACAAATAATATTTTTTAGAAAAAAAAATTAATTTAGCGGATTAAAATAAGTGAAGCGGATTAAAAAAAGGCTTAAAAAATGGAAAAAGTTTTCAATAAAAGAAAATCTAAAGAATTACAAAATTTAAACAAATTTCTAGTAAAAAAAATATAATTATTATTTTAAAAAAATTTAATTTTTCTTTGTTTTTATTTTTTTTTTTATATTTTTATTATACATCTTAAAATTCATAGAAAAAATGCATTTTATACGACAAACACCGCTTAAAATAGTTTTTAAAATATTTTTAAAATTGTTGCTTATTCTTAAAGTCTATTATTTATGTTGTTATAAAAATATTTATATTTTCCAAAAGTTCCAAACTTGTTAAGCATAGAAAGAGCAGAAAAAAAATTAATTTTTATCAAATTGTTAATTTGCACAATAAAAAAGTTACAACAAAAATATTTAAAAAAATATTTTTAATATAAAAAAAAGTGAAAAAAAAAAATATAAAAAAAAAAAAATTATTCCTTCTTGGGTAGCTCGTCCAATGGGGTAAATAGCAAATTGTAGTGCGCCGGAGCCAAGGTGATGCCACATTCGCCTTCCATGTCCACGTCGTGCGCCTCTTCGGCGGGCAGCTGAATGTGAAAGCGGCGCAGAATGCGGCCAGCGAAGAGCGTGAGCATCATGCGAGCCAGCTCATCGCCAGGACACATGCGCTTGCCCGTCTGAAAGGGTATGAACTGAGCGGGCGCCTGGTAATCGCCATCCGTGTTGAGAAAACGCTCCGGCCGGAATTGCTCCGGCTCCGGCCAGGCGTCGGGATTCATGTGTATGGCCCACTGCAGCACCAGCACCATGGTGCCCTTCCTCAAGTGATAGTCACCCACCATGGTGTCCTGCTCGACGCCGTGCGGTATGCCCAGCGGCACTACGGACCGGATGCGCTGCGTCTCGGACAGGCAGGCGCGCAGATAGGCAATTGGCTCCAGCTCGGCCAGCGTGGGCGACTCGCTGAGCGTGCGCAGCTCCGAGTGCAGTCGCTGCTGGCAGCGCTGCTCGCGCGCCATATACAGCAGGAACCAGCGCAGCGTGGCCAGCGACGTGTCCACGCCGGCGCCAAAGAGATCGGCCAGCAGATGACGCAGTTGCTCATCGCAATACAGCTGCGAATAGGGTTGACGTTCGTGCAGAAAGTGCGCCAAGACGCTGTGCCTGGGCGACTGCTGCTGCTGCTGCTGCTGCTGCTGCAACTGCTGCTGGCAGCGTTCGATGATGCTGTCGTAGAGCGCATGCGTCTTGGCCTTGCCGTCCAGCAGGAAGCGTATGCTGCGCTTGTTGCCCGGCAGATGGCGCAGCCAGGGCAAAAAGTTTACCATCCCAGAGACGCCGATCAGCTTAACGCCCTGCTCCTGCAGCTGCTGCAGGTAGAGCCAATTGGGATCGCGTCGCTCGTAGGTCTCGCCAAACACCAGATCATTGATGATGTTGCCCAGCGTATGCTGCAGCGCCGGCAGCGGATCCAGCGGCTGTGCTGAGTTCGCCTCCAATGCGTAGGCCTGCAACACAAAGAGATCACAGATCAGAGAACGAGCGAGAACACACAGAGAAAAGTGCCAAAAGCGAAAGGTGGAAAACAAAAAGAAAAAGAGAAGAGAAAAAAAATCACAAAAAAAAGAAAAAGAAAAAATTGCAAAGCAAAGCAGCAAAAACATGCGACAGCAACAACAAAAATTAGCAAATTTGTAAATTTATGCGTCGTCGTCGTCGACGTCGCCGCCAGCAGCGGCAGCGGCAGTGGCAGCGGCGTCGTGTGATGACCACAACGGAAAGTGAATGTCCAGAGCCGACGACAGCAGCAGCAGAGACGATGACGATGACGCGTAGGACCTTCACTTTCATGATTCTTGGAATTTCTCGCACAGCAGACACAGAGAGATAGAGAGAGACAGAGAGAGAGAGAGTGGGAGACTCACCTGGACGCACTCGTTGACGCCGCTACTGATGCGCTGCTCCAGCTGCGCACGCGTCTCACACTGTTTGCGCGTCATGCCCAGCGCCTTGAGCCACTCGATCAATTGACGGCGCTGATATTTCCATATGTCGCCGCCGGCGCCAATGATGCCTGCAAGTTGCTATCTTAAGTCATTCGTTTGTACATTGGCCGTGGCCCATGGCTGAGCACTTACCATAGCCGCCCATGATGCCGTGCGTCAGGTAGAGCGGCGCACGTGCCGTCAGCTCCTCGTGGCGCAGAAAATCGCGCACCAGCGCCGCATCCGCCAGCACCACCGTGCGCACGCTGCCCATGCTCAGCTGGTAGATGGCACCGTAGCGCTTGGCCAGCGCCTGCAGCGACTTGTGCGGCGCCAGGCGATCGACGAACGGCAAATAGCCAAGCAACGGCACGCCCCACGGTCCGGGCGGCGCACGACCCAAGAGACGCGCATTACGCCTCTGACAGATCAGGGCCACTACGATGCAGACGATGGCCAGCAGCACACCAAAGACAATCAGGCCCACATGATCGGCGCTCATCTCGTTGCCAGGTAGATCCAGGTAGATAGTCAACACGTTATCCGTTCTGTGCTGCCCTTGTCTGCGCACAGCTGACGTCCGTTCGACTGTGCGGCTCTTCAATTACTGGAATTTCTATGGATTTGCGAGCGTAATGTAATGCAGGCAGACACACAAACAGGCATGCCCGAAGGCCATACAGCAGACATATACATATATATGTATGTTCATATATATATATATATGTATGCATGTATGTATGTATATTTGCAGCTAGAACTACTGGAAGGTTCGCTGCTTCCTTGGCTTGAGGCTTGCTTTAATTTGAAATTGAAACATGGCTGGGCTACAGCAGAATTCTATGTACATATATTTACACAGAGAGCAAGGGAGAGAGCGAGAGAGAGAGAGAGAGAGCGAGAGAGGGTGATAGAAAGAGAGCGAGATAGGGAGCGATCTTTGCGCATTTGTAATGTTATACGTTTGCTTAACTCTCGAGCTCTGTTGCATATGTAAAGTTGTTTACAGTTTATAAATTTGTTCATATCCTGGCTGAGGCAATGCTCCAGCAGCTAAGAGTTACTCTATTTACTAGGGATTGATTAGCGAAATAGTCTGAAACTATGAACTTGCATAAACTAACAAAAAATTACATTCAAATAGCTAAAAGATAAAAACAAATAAAATAAAGGAAATGAATGTAATAAATAAAATAATAAACATGCATTAAATACATTAAAAATAAAAATAAAAAAATGGTATTAATAGATAAAAATAAATAAATCAAATGAAATAAATGTAATTAATAAAATAATTAAATTGCATCAAATAAATAACATAAATTCAATCAATAAATTATATAACATATTTTTAATAAAATCAGATAACAAATATCTAAAAAATATAAATTAAAAAAAAAACGTGTTTTAGTTAAAATAAATTATAATAATGCAAAAAAAAATCAAATTTTACAAAATTGTATTAAAAATTAAAATTAATAAAGTAAATAGCATAAATTCAATTAAAAAAAAAAAAAAGAAATCAAATATATAAAAAATTAAAAACAAAGAAATAATAATAACAATAATATAAATAACATATTTTTAATAAAAATAAACCAAATAAATAAAAAAAAAAAAACATAAATCAAATAAATACCATTTTTTATCAAATAAATCATATTTATAACATATAATACATTAATGGAATAAAGCAAGTAAATAAAAAATAAAAATAGAATTTAATAATAATAATAAAAATCAAATAAATAACATACTTTTAATATAAATAATTCAAATAATTAAAAAAAAAAAAACAATAAAATATTTTTTTAAAAATGAATCAAGAAAATTGCATAAATTAAATTAATAAAATATATCCAATTAACTAAAAAATAATATTAAATACAAAAAAAAAAAAAAAAAAAAAAAAAACAAACAAACAAATAAAAAAGAAATAATAATAATAAAGTGAATAACATTTTAAACAAAATTAAATAAAAAAAAAAAAAGAACATAAATCAAATAAAAAAAAAATCAAATAGATAAAATATTTGTAATCAAAAAAATCATATCAATAACATAAAATAAACTATTTAAATAAATATAATAAATATTATGTAGAAAGATTATATATTTTAATTATTTTTATATAGATTGTCTAACAATTGCTGTGCGCTTTAATGTTGTTGTTGAGCAGTAGAACTTCTTTGTCATTTCATAACTTTACTTTATGGATCTTTAATTTGACGAATTTCTTCGAATAAATATAAAAAGGGAATATAAATAATTAAATAAATAAATACAAAAATAAACCATAAATATAGTTTAATAAGCAAATAATCATATTAATTATAAATATGACAATAATTTGTATTATTAAATATTATATAATTATTAAGAGACTCCAAAATCAAGACAAGTGCAATGTCTTATAGAGTATTTCAAGTGCGATTAAAAAAAATTAATTTTTCTTGTGTCTTAGAATTGCTAAAGTTCAATTTGTTTCGCTCGGCTTCGTTTTGATTTTCATCTCAATTTGTAGGCAAATTTTGGGGTTTTTTTCATGGGTTTTTTTTTCAGCGTTTGCAAACAATTCAAATTATTTAAATATATGTAGCGCCTCAGTATATATAAAGAAAAAGCAGCTGGAGTTTTTTATTGGGGAAAAGTTCAGAGATAGCAAATACAAAAAAAAAAAAAAAAATAAATAAATAAATAAAATAAAATAAAATAAAATAAAATAAAATGTAATGAATTAAAATAAAAAACAAAAATTTATTTTAAAATATTTCAAGACTATATATAAATAAAAGTTCTATTAAAAGTCTATGAAACTGTAAAGGAAAGTCCATATAAACTAAATGAAAAAATTTATAAATATATAAGCAAAGCTAATGCTCAAAGCTTTCATTTGAATATATACTAGCTAGAGACGTAGTAATCCAAGTAATCCATGTACTCCATGCTTTTAAGCCAAATTTTTACTGTAATGCTCAGAGCCTGGGAGTTTTACTCCACAACAAAACAGCTTAGCTTGAACATTATATAATAAACATTATAAAAAAAAATTAAAAAAAAAAAAAATAAACGACCTACAAGAAAAACGAACAACTGCGATATTCAGACGAGAAGACAATCTAGAACCATGAAGCTGGTGAATCATCGGGATCATGCCATCAGATTCTTGCGACAGAAGCTGCGTTCGCTGCTGCATAGCTTCCAGGAGGACTGCGAGACAACATACCAGGAGGCGGCACGTCTGCTGTTCCATCTGGGACTGCAGGATCTGCAGACGCACATCAATTGGCTGGAGTACTACAATGCGAATGCTCCGTTGTTGAAATGGAATGCGGTCAACAACTACATCGAGCTGCACTATCCGAACGACAAGAATGTCCAGAAGACCACAATTGCCGAGTACACCAAGCTGACCATCTATTTGCAGCAGGAGAGCCTCGAGATGCCGCGCAAGAAGGCATACTATCTGATCGAGATGCTGCACTGCGCCCGCAGCATCGATCAGCTGACATTGAATGGCTCTCTCAATCCGCTGGAGCCGGTTGTGGTCAATCTATTGTTCCTGGACGATACCATCGAAAAGTTCTACTATATGGTCTATCATCTGTTGCCGCTCTATCGTGATCACATTCGTCTGCAGTGTGATTAGGATTTCTGTTTAATTTTTTTTTTTTTTGTGAATGGATGTGGATCGTTTTTATCGTTTGCTTGTTTACTTGTAATTTACCGTTAATTCAAATGGCCGCAAATTGTTTCAAAGTTCATATCGAAGCTACAACTGAGGCTTAGCCCGCACAAGCGACCATACACAGAACAACTATATATCTTGGACTGACGCTGATTCATGCCAGGCACGGAAGACATCCAACAATGGAGCAGAAAACAAGTTCAGGGCCGATGGCATGCGCTAAAATAGAAACCAAGACCCGTGCCATTGACTTTAGCCAGTGGCGAATGGATATGCGAATCTCTGGCGCACAAAGGACCAGAAAACAGGGCCAGGCAAAAGATGTACGACTGCTGCTGCTGCTACTGCTGCTGCTGCTGCTGCTGCTGCTGCTGTCGCTGCTGCCGCGACTGCGTTCGGCATTAACGTTTACGTTTACGAGAGTCGCTTTGCCAACATTATATTTTAATGACCCGACGGACCAGACGTTAACCCATGAATCCCTGTCTGCCAATGAACCGCAACTGCCAACTGCCAACTGCGAACTGCGAACTGCCAACGGCCGACTGCCAATCTACACTGGAGATGATCAGCTCAGCACAATTTCCCGCTAAATTCGGCTGAATATTGGCCAACTAGTTTTTGTTTTCTTTGACATATACACTTTACATTTTCCCTCTCTCTCTCTCTCTCTCTTGTTTCCCTACAAAATTATTCCATGCAAAATTATTAGTCATATTGCTTCAGCATTTCAATATCTGTTTGAATGCTGAAAAGTTTTCATATGTTTTATATGATTTTATAGTTTTCTTATTGTTATAAAAAATATTAAAAAAAAATAAAAAAAAATTGAGTCTTAAATTTGTAGCCAAAGTTAGCATAGCCCTAAACTCTAGCTGGTTTAGCGTGTTTCTAGCCAGTTTGCTTTGACGACAAACTGGCATAACTTACAAAGAACCCTCGGTCGCTGAACCTTTTTATTGTTGCCAACGGCACTGATCAAGGGCTGAAGCTTCCAGAAAATGAAAATGTTGCCTTGCCGCCAGACTCAATGACCGCTGTGCAACGATCTGTGCAGGGCAGCAGCTGAAGGAGGAGAAGGAGGAGCAGGAGTAGTCGTAGAGGGAGCCATGCGTGCAGCAGCCACGTTCTTTAGGTGGCAACAGGTTCAAACCACACAGCAAGATCATTGGCCGGCCAACAACATCCTATGGGAAAGGACATGAACCCCAACTCCATGCAATTGCTGCTGCAGCCGGCTGCTGTGCGATTGTTGGATTTATTTATTTTTAAACCCTTCCAAGTCGATGTTTCGCGCTTGCAACGGGCAACAACAGCTCAGGCTTTGGCTGGTCAATAAACTTTACAAACTTTGAGACTTTGAAACCTGCCGCAAACGCATATTGTGCACTGAATGACGCACACACACACACACACACACACACACACACACATGTGCTTCAAATTGATATTATGCTCTAATGTCTAATCAGCGCATTGCGCATAAAAATTTTCGGTTCAATAATGGGGACAGCTGCGGTCCGGCTCACGTGGCGTATGCGCGTTGTTCTTATCATTTTCACATTCTTTATAAGAGTGCACACACACACACCAACACACACACACACACATTGTGTATTGACATGTTGTAGCATGTGATGTACATTTCGTAAAATCAATTCTTTTTTCATTACTATTTACTTATTACAATTGCAACAGCAAGAGCAAGAGCACTGCGATTGCTTCTGTTCTGCCCCAGCCGGACTGTGCCACGCCCACTGGGCCCTTTAACACACAAAGCATTCTTCAATGTATTTGCTTTGTACATAAATAATTTCGAAAGCAGCAGCTCGCTTATATGTGTCAAGGTAGTTTGCATGCTTTATTTCTTAACCCAATTTTCACACACTGCACAGTTTGCTGCTGATATTTATATAAATTCATGTACATATATACATATATACACACAGCTGCTTGTCAATATTCTATGCTCGCCACTGCCAAAAAAAAAAAAAAGCAACAACAAAAAAACTGCAGCGTCAGACTTACGGGCATTAATGGAACGCATCTCGCATTTGCAGTAGCCCAAAGTCCAAGGTTGTGGAAGAATTCGACTCGCATTGCTTTTGGCATTTTGCACGCGTTGCTATTCGACCCTTATTTGCACTATTCTTTCTCTCTTTTTGGGTGGTAAATCGAGCTGTGCTCCAAATGCAAGCGCACTTCTATTCAAATTTGAGCTCAACAAATATTTTGATGAAATCATCTCTCGATTCGAATTGCTGCAATTTGTAATCTAATTGAAATGCTTTACATTCATGGTCACATCCAATACAAATTGTAAGACTTGGCATCACCTCTGCCTCTGACTCGGCTCAAATTTATTCTCCACTTACACTTTGCAAATCAAATCGACAAAGATCATTGACAAATTAACATGCAGCTTTACTCCCATATTGATTGATCTGGATGAATTCATCAAATGGGAACTGCTTAGGGATCCCTCACTCGCTCTCTCTCTCACTCTCTCTCTCTCTCTCTCTCTCTCTCTCTCTCTCTCTCTCTCTCTCTCTCTCTGAACTGCTTTCCGACCTCAGTTGATTTCTCTTGATCACTCTCCTTCTCTCTCGAATGATCTCTCAGTCTCTTGTGCACTCAATGCGCGCCAAAAATCTCAGATCTTTTCTTCCCTTTCTCTCTCCATCTCTCTTTATCTCTCTTTCTGTCTCACCCTCCCTCCCTCTGTCTATCTCTCTTTCTGTCTTAACTTCCTTCTATTAATCTTTCAGTCTTTATCACTGTAAAATCTTACCTCAACATCTCACCTCAACCTCTCTTGCTCTCTCTCTCTCTCTCTCTTTATTTCTATATCTTATCTCTCTGCGTCTCGTTCCTTCTATTAATCTTCCAGTCTTCTCCCAGCTGCATCATTGTAAAATCTGATTTATATTCCGATCTTTCTTTCTCTCTCTCTCTCTCTCGCCCTCACTCTATCTCCCAATCTTAATCTTTCAGTCTTTTCCAGATAGATCCTACCTATATCTCTCTCTCTTTCTTTCTCTCTCTCTCTCTCCCTCTCTCTCCCTCTCTCTCCCTTTCTCTCCCTCTCTTTCTCACACTCTCTGTCTCTCTCTCTCTCTGTCTCTCACTCTCTCACTCTCTGTCCCTTTCTATCTTAATTACTATCTCTCTTTCTTTCTTTCTCTCTTTCTGCTATTCTTAAATATCAACTTACTTTTCGATTCTTCTGTCTCTCTCTTTCTCCCTCTCAGTCTTTCTCCCTCCTTCTATCTCTCACTTTCCTTCTCATATGCCAACTAATTACTAAATTATATAAGCATCATTCAAGATATAATGAAATTAATCTATATGAAAACGTTATCGCTGCAATTCGATTACTAGAAACTGAGATTACTCAAGCGAAATGCTAATCTTCATATACATATATATGTATATGTATACAAGTATTTGCTTAGCTCAAGAACATTCTGTGTAGACAGTTCGAGAAGTGACTCATATGTTCAGTCTATTATCAATCGAGCTGTCAGTGCGTTAGCTTCAAGGAAAAAGATATTTAATCTGCCCAATTGTAAAGTAAATAAATTAAAAGAACAATTCAAATTTAAATATTCAAATATGTATAAACAAAAATATTTTTCGAACAAATCTGGAAAAACTTGAATTATGTTGACAGTTGGAATACGAATAAGAATTGAATGCAAATTAATTACAAATGTAGAAAAATATACTTAGGGATTATGGAGGTATACATATCAAAAATTACACAATTCAAGGTCTTGAATGATGATAATGAAAAAGAAAATGAGAGAGAGAGTGTGGGAGAGAGAGAGAGAGAAAGAGGGAGTGAGGACGAAGAAAAAGAAAGATACAAAATAGAGATACATAAAGAGAAACGGAGCAAGAAATTGAAATTGAAATTGCGAAAATGATACAAAGGAAAGAAGAGGAAAAGCAAGGGAGTAAAAGACAGAGAGGGGAATTAAATTGGCGGGAGGTAGATGGAGAGAGAAAAGAAAGAAAGAAAGAAATTACAAGTTATAAAACGAGGCAGAAATATTGTAAAATAGAGAAATATACAGTTATTGCTACAGTTATAGAATGAAAGAGAAATTGAGAAGAGTAAACCGAAAGAAACGACTTTGAGTAGCTGCCTATTATAGTGAGAGAGATATGGACATTGAAGAAGAGTCATGTATTGGTAAACACTAAGAGATACAGAGAAAGTGAGAAGGAAGAGAGAGAGAGAGCGAGAGAGAGAGAGAGAGGGAGAGAGAGGGAGAGAGAGGGAGAGAGAGTGAGGGAAATAAAGAGAGAGAATGGAAAAGTAATCGGAATTCAGAGTTTAAAGAAAAGGAATATAAATAGAGAGATGAGGATGTGGAGTGATGGCGATAGAAGGAGAGGGAGGGAGAGAGAAAGAGGGAGAGAGAAAAGCATGGACATGGACAGATAAAGAGTGAGTGAAAGACAACTACAGCGAGAGTGAGAGCAAATGTCAAGCACTGGAGAAAGATATCAGCATAGAGCAAAGGAATAAATACAAAGGGAGAATAAAAGTGAAATCTACATAACGCCATTCAATCACAGCTCTTGGCTGACCCCCCATAGAGAAAATGCAAGCAAAAGTTGTAAGCAGTTTAAAGACGAGAAATTGATTTGAATAAGTTGATAGATCGATTCGATTAGCGATTATCGATTGACGATTGTCGATTTGCTGACACATGCGATGCGGCTGCTTGTCTGCATCTTTATTAGTTGGACTATTCCACTGTTCGACTGTGTGATCGGCGTGCGAAATCAGATATCAAATTTGAGCCTTGACATCTTTCATAGGCGAAGCGCGCGTTCGTTTAACTCATCCAAGCAGTTGCCGTCGGGCAGAGTGCCAAGTGTAAGAACGTGCCGCCAAATGCTTTGAATAATCGTTAACAGCAGCAGCAGCAGCAGCAGTCGCGGCGTCGTCAATAAAAAAACAATTAAGAAGGCTCAAGTCGAGACTGCTCGACTGCGAGATACCCTGAACACTGAAAAGGGCGAAGGAGCGTGGCTTAAAAAATTACAGAGTCTTTGTATCCATCATATCTATTTGACTATACAAATTTTCTGTAGCTCAAACGATGTAGAAGCTACGCTCAAAAAATTAAGAAAGAAACGTAAAGGAATTTTCGATTTTTTTTATCGATAATAGGGGCATGGGATGAGTTATCGAAAAAGTAAACTAAAGAAACTTGTACTGCAACCAGTATTCATGTAAAATTTCGGCGTCTTAGCTTTTGTAGTCTACGAAATCTCTGCGGCAGGTCGAACGGACGGACGAGAGGACGGACGGGCGGATGAACAGACGGTCGACTTAATTCTTCGCGCTGATCCAGAATATATATATATTTATAAATATAATATTTCTGGGATCTACGACGTCATCTTCTGCCTGCCTGTCGAACTCCCATTTGCAATGTTTTCGGGGTATAGAAGTAAGATATGAATTGCAAAGAATTTTAACATTTGGCTAGATTTTTATTTCATTCTCGATTTCGTTTGGCTGTGCCAGCTAGCCGGGCCAGAGTAAACGCAGTTTACTTGCTGCACAAATTAGCATATGCTACACACTCACATACGCACACACACACTAACACAGTTGCATTTAGAGTACAATTCACAAATTGGCGCTGAAAAGTTCTGTCTGTGCCGCTGTTGACACTGCGTCTCTGCGCGTGAGTTGTAGCCAAAAACCGAATCAAACCGAAACGAACCGAGTCGAGTTGTTGTTGCAGGCAGTTGCAATGGCGCACAGTTCAATGGCTTTTGCGCCATTTTAAGATCAATGCACCCCGCTGCAGCAGCAGCCGAAGCAGCCAAAGCAGCCGCAGCAGCAGCAGCCGAAGCAGCAGCAGCAGCAGCAGCCGCAACCGAGTAGCCCGCTCTAACAATTAAGCAGCTCCGGCTGCTGATGCTGTTGCAGTTGCCTGGCCCGGGAGGGGGAGTGCGGGGGTGGTCGACTGCCGTGCCACCGGCCGGCCCGGTGCCAGTCTAGGCCAGGTGAACCAATCGAATCTCGCTGGCTGCGTGCTGAGCGCTGGCAAAAAACCTTGCGCATGAACAAATCCATGGACATGGACACACACTCACTGGCTGCTCAACCCCCAGCTCAGCCCCCTAGCCACCCTCACACACACACACGCACAGCAGTTGTTGGCCAAGTTGTCAGCGCAAGTGGTCAAGACTGGCCAAAAATCAAAATACAAAATATTAAGAGCTCACGGAAATTTTGTATCATTTTGATTTCTTTTTTTTGTTTCTCTCTATTTATTGGGGTGAGTTGAGAGCGGTGTGTGTGTGGGGGGGAAGAGCGGGAATTTTGGAATTTCTGAGATGCGAGTATGCAAAAAATGCATTTCGAATGTAAACTGGAGACCGGGCCGCGAGTCTAGCCGGTTGCCGTTGCCGGTTGACAAATTGCCAACTCAACTTGTTCTGACATTTTTATATGAGCTTGTTGTAATTGCTGTTGTTGTTGTCGTTGTTGCTCATGTTGTTGTTTATGTTGTTGTTGTTAATGTTGTTAATCGTCTAATGAATGTGGCAACATTCTAATTTAAATTGCGCTCCACACATTGTTTCGACACCTGCTCAAAAAGAAGAAAAAAACTCACTCACATACACAGAGAGATGTATACACGGACTCTCAGACCATACACCTCATGTCATGACAGCTGAAATCCTTCAGGGATCTTTGCTGGACTTTGCAACGTGACCCTATGGAAAGAGCTCAGAGATGCAAAAGTCTGGGATGGACTAGCAGGCACTGGTCTAAAGCGAGCAGCACATGAGAAGAAGATCCAGCTAGTCCGTTATTATCAGTTTAAACGAGCAAAGGTAAAGCGATCAGATGAGGTATCTTGGAGTCGTGCTAGATACTAGAATAGCATTCCATGAGTACCTGGACTAAAGTGTTAAGCAAACGCAGCTTCTGTTGCTGCAGACTTCTCTCTCTCTCTCATTATCTCTCTCTATCTCTATCTCTATCACTATCTCTATCTCTATCTCTATCTCTATCTCTATCTCTATCTCTATCACTATCTCTATCTCTATCTCTATCTCTATCTCTATCTCTATCTCTATCTCTATCTCTATCTCTATCTCTATCTCTATCTCTATCTCTACCTCTACCTCTACCTCTACGTCTACCTCTATCTCTATCTCTATCTCTATCTCTATCTCTACCTCTACCTCTATCTTTATCTCTATCTCTATCTCTATCTCTATCTCTATCTCTATCTCTATCTCTATCTCTATCTCTATCTCTATCTCTATCTCTATCTCTATCTCTATCTCTATCTCTATCTCTATCTCTATCTCCATCTCCATCTCTATCTCTATCTCTATCTCTATCTCTATCTCTACCTCTACCTCTACCTCTACCTCTACCTCTACCTCTACCTCTACCTCTACCTCTACCTCTACCTCTACCTCTACCTCTATCTCTATCTCTATCTCTATCTCTACCTCTATCTCTAGCTCTCCCATTATCTATGTGTCTCTCTCTCTTTCTCTCATTATCTGTTAATCTTTCTCTCTATCTCTAACTCGCTCCCATTATCTGTGTGCATAAAAAAAATAATGAAATATTAAATGAAATATTTTAATAATATAACTTATATAAATATAAAAATATCAAATAAATATATATAATTAAAAAAATATATTTTTTTTTCTATGCATAAAAATAAAATTTTTAAATTATTTTCTCAAATATATATAAATAAAATAAAAATATATTTAATTTAAAAAAAAAAATATACAAAAAATAAAACAAATATATATAAATATATACAATAAAATAAATATACATTCAACATAAAATATATGTTATAGTCATCAAATATTGCATATTATTTATTTAACTTTGTAATGAAAACTGAGTAAAATATAAAATACTCGGCAAAGCAGTCATCCAGCCTAACCCCTGGTTTATTTATAGTCTACGGGATTATCTTAATAGAAAATAAATTAAATAAAAATGATATTATTATTAAAATATAATTTGATAAATCGTAGCGTAGTATAGTCCAAGTCGGACGACAGCTTAGTTAGCAGCCAGAGCACCCAGCCGGACTTATGTGGAGCAACAACGTTTTATGCTAATTCCAAGGTTCTGCATTGGTTGGGTCAACGAATCGTGTCGCTGTTGATGTCGATGTCGATGGCGATGCCAATTTGAATCGACAAATCGAATCAAATCAAATTGAATCAAATGAAATAAAATCGTATCGTAGCGTATCGAATCGAATCGAGTCTAAGCGCCTTAATCGCTAATAACATCATATGGAACTAGAGACAGACTGAGACAGACTGGGACTGAGACTCCGACTGCGACTGAGTCTCTGTCTCTCTCTCTCTCTCTCTCCCTCAGTCTGACTGAGACTGAGGCTGAAATGACAAAGAAAACGCAAAACGTTTCAGTTTCAATTTCGATTTCGATTTCCTATTGAAAGCGTTCATTGATCTCTTGCTGTAATGCTCTAGTGGAATTTGAAATTCTTGGCTCAGCTGATGCTGATGCTGAAGCTGAAGCTGAAGCTATTACACAACCACAAGACTCCAAGGCAATATGGCCCTTCGAATTTATGACCTAGCTTCCGACTAGGGCAGTGGAAGTTTTGCTCGAAGGTCAGCCGGAAAAATAGCTATGGGCCATGGGCAATAAACAAGACGACGCAACAAGGGCACAAATTCATAATAATATAAGCCAAGCTACAACAAAATGTTTATGCAGTTGTACGAAACTATAGAACTTATCAATGGAATTATCATATCATTTGAAATTCTCAATATGAGTTGAGGCGATGCAAGCCTTGGACTAGGCATTGGATAATGTCAAACAGGATCGAACGCATTAGCTGACAAGCTCAATGAAATGTTGATTTTGATTGTGTAACGCTTCATGGAACTTCCATTGAATATATGTATATATGCACCTATATATGCTTAAATATCTTATTTGCAGTGCATATATGGATAGATGTGTGCTATCATCTCTCAGTCATTTCTATTTACATGAATTGCGCTTGAGCAATTACAATGTCAGCCATTGACAATTCAATTACAGCGATAAATTTCAATTCTAATGTGACACTTGAATAACAAATGTGGCAAGTCGTAGCAACAAGTTGCACGCCACAAGTCAGCAGGAGGAGGCCGACTAGCAGATACCCTAGCAAGTGCATATTGGTAATGCGAAATTATATAAACTGCAAAAAATTTAATTCACATACAACTAATTTCACATGAAGTTCTTCGAGTATTTTTAATGATTTGGCAAGCTGAAAAACGGGTCGTATACTTTATGTAAAGTACGTGCAATTGCATTGGCAATCTACGGGGAAGCACATTAAGCTGAGGCGTCGACAGCAGACTGCGACAGCGTGAGCTCACATTATATAAACTGGCAAACTAACTTCAAACAAATCGCTTGGCTCTGGCGACGCATGCTAATCCCAATCAACATGCAATTGCGATTTAACGCCCCAATGTGAGTTGCATGTAAATGCAATTGCAATCCGCGCCTCTGTCGCTGCTGCTGCTGCTCTTGCATATGCTGCGATAACGAACGCCCCCCCAACGAACGAGCACACGTGACCAATTGAGGCACGTGACGTGCAGACACCTTGCGAGCGCTAATCAAAGGAGATTGATTCATCCAATAATACTCCCATTACCCTACATTAACTTAACTTTCTTTATTGAGTGGGAAAATGAGTAAAGAAAAGAAGTCATAAATATTTATATATATATTATGCTTATGTGTATATCCGAAATGTCACGAATTATAAATTTTGTATAGTAATAATAATATACATATATGTAAGAAATTTTATATTCATAAATCATTTTTTAGTGCACATATATGTAAAATATTTTCTCTTAATTTATAATATTTTTATTTTTTTTTATGCCACCAAAGCTGCTACCTTTAAGCTCGTTATATACATATAAAAAAATGAATAAAAAAAAAAAAATAAATAAATAAAAAATAATAATAATGAAAAAAAAAAATGAACAGAAGCTTATGCTATAGTAAATTGCTATAAGAAATCATATGAAATATTATCTTAAGCAAAAAATAAATAATATATTTATATATAATATTTAAATATTTATTATAAGTTCTTTAGCTGAATCAAATTTACTTTTGAATTTTTTAAGTTTTTTTTATTAATATTAAATAATATATATATATATATTTTTTTTGTATTTTTATTTTTTTTATTTTGTATTTTTTTTGTATTTTTTTTTTTTTTTTTTTTTTTTGCAGCTTAGCTAAATTTTTAATAAATATTTGAGAAGTTAAACATGATAATATGCCATATAAAATTTAAAAATTTTGTTAGCAATAAAAATAATTTAAATTTTAGAAATATATAGTAAATATTTATTATTTTTAAAGAATATTTAAATTGACAAACCCAAACAAATTAAAGATTAATAAAATAAACATGTAATTTATATAAAATTATTGCAAATTTATAATTAAAAAAAATACATTTTTATTAAGTATTTGTGAGTACTAATAGAAAAACCAAACAGTTTAACATATGATTAAGCAAGCACACATTTTATAAAAATATAATCAATAAAATAAGTATTCAAGAATATTAATAGAAAAACCAGCAACCAAGCACACGATTTAAATAATATTTTAATAATTTATAATCAATAACAATAAATTAGATTTTTAGAAAATATTTCTGTATTTTCAAATGGAAACTCCAAGCAATTTATTTTAAGCTTTAATTTCAATATATGTGCATATAAAAATATTCTTAAATATTTAACAGCTTGCCCAAAGCAGTTAAGAGAGCAGAAAAAAAAAACTTTGTATACCCTGAACCCATTGAAAATGGGAATTCAGGGTATAATGGTTTTGTGAAAATGTATGTAACAGGCAGAAGGAGACGTCGCAGAGTATATATATGCTTGATCAGCACATAAAAATAAGTTGATATAGCCATGTCCGTCCGTACGTCTGTCCGTCCGTCCGTATGAACGTCGAGATTTCCGAAACTACAAAAGCTAGAGAGCTGACATTTCACTTGAACACTCGTATGTTAGTTACGCAGTACGAGTATTTTCGATAACTCATCCCATTTCCAAAATATCGATAATGATCGAAAATTTGCTTTTTGAGCATTTCTTCTACACCGTTTCAGCTAGAGACTCGTATTTATATATTTAGATAGATATAATGAATACGTAGATTATGTGATATTGGGTGCCACGCCCTCTCGCCCACAATTTGAAAAATCCCATTTCAATTTTGTCAGTAGACAAGTAGATACTTTTGAATGCTAATAGTATAATCCGAAAGTTTCATGAATATCCCTATCTAGAAATGGAGTTATAAGCACCCACAGTTCAGCTCAACCCTCCCACAAGCCAAGGCAGCAACTTATACGTGCGTAAAGAGGAAGAGTATCACTTTTTTCGCAACCTACAGGGTATCTCGTAGGCGCGCCATCTCGACTAGAGCCTTGTTACTTGTTTTTGCTCGCGCTGCCTTCAGTTCGATTCATGTTTGCAATGTGCAACAATGTTGCAGCGCATGCAAAAATCAAAATCAATATCAAAATTCTTGCCAGCAGCTGTGACCTGGCGGCATTTATTGCCGCTGACCTGCGGCGCTGTTGCAGTGCCATGCAACAGGTAAGTGCAATGAGGTAGTGGCTCCCTGGTTCCAGCATTTACAGCTGCCAACGATTTTCACCTTATGGCAAAATGGACGCACACACACACACACACACACACACAGCAGTAACTGAAATTTTTTTGAGGCCAAATTTAATGGCAACAGCGACAACGCTTGGCATGAAATGTAGAAATTGGCAACTGCCCCAGAGAGCAGCAGCAACAGCAGCTGCCAGAGACGAAGACTGATGGAGAGGGGGTAGGAAGGCAGTTGAGGGATGAGGCCAGGGGGCGGCGCGAGGCTGAATTGCACTGAAAGTCAGCCAGCGGCAGCGAGGGGCGACAGCTGCAATAATTACCCACAAAATTCTGAGCTTTTTCTCATTATTTTATTATTATTTCTTTTTGTATATTGTTGTTGCTGCTGCTGCTGCTGCTGCTGCTGTTGCTGGTGCTCTTGTTGTTGTTGCTTTATTCTAGCTACTTTCGCAAGATAATTGACATCAAGATGTCGGCGAATGCATATCCATGTTGAGCATTAAAAATGCAGAATGCTTAAATAAAGTTCTCATCGAGTGCTCTCTCTCTCTCCCTCGCTCTCTCTCTCTCTGTGTGTCTGCCGCTCGGCCAGCTGTGTGATAAATTGGTGAAATGCAATTAGTCGGGTCACTTTCTGTGCCGGAGTGCGTAAGTAATTGCCAAATAACGGTAATGTTAATGCCGTGTGGCAGTTGGCTGCAACCTCAACCCCAAGTCGCATTAGCAGCTTACACAGGATATGCATGCACATAAAGTGTGCATATATATATGTATATACATATATATGCTCTTTATATACATACGCATAGGCAGGAGAAGCATTCTGAGTGCTGCAGCTTAGCGACATGGTCAAATGACAAGTTGGTTCAGTGGGTCGTTCAACTGGTTGCTTGAAGTTAAGCTGTTGCTGCTGCTGCTGCTGTTGCTGCTGCTGCTGCTGCTGCTGCTGGTGTTGTTGTTGCTGCTGTTGCTGCTGCTGCTTTTTTGTCTGTTGTCGCTGATCGGTCGTTGACCGCTGGCCTACAACTGTGGGCTATGGCACAACGTTCCGCAATTTGGGCAGCTGATCGCGCTGCCCTCCAACGCCCACAGAGATTAGCCAGGCCACACTAGAAACTCTCTCTCACTCACTCTCTCTCTCTGTGTGTCTCTGTCTCTGGCTTTCTCTATCTATCTTTGTCTAACCCTTCTTGGCATTCTAATGGCGACAGCATTGATTTTGAAAAGTCAGTCATTAAGTCAATCTGTTTTCCGGTCACTGTGTCAACGACATTGTATCACATGCAACACACGCACACACTCGCACACACACACACACACACACACACACACTCGCACATTGAGCTGAGCACACATCAATGGCGAGATCAATGCACTGACTCGCTGGCTGCTTGGCTATGGCCAGTGTTGACAGTGAAGCTATTGCCTAACGCAGCGGCGCATTGCAAAAAGGTTAGAAACAACAACAACAACAACAGACAGCAGCAGCAGCAGCAGCAGCGGCAACACATAACACAACAGCAACAACAACAACAGCAACAACATCCGCAACAACAATAACAACCCGGCCTGGCAAGTGGCTTACCTACATTCCCAAAATGCAGCTGTGTTGGTGTGAATTGCACACATAAGACGCGACGCCCCCACGCCAGCAGCAGCAGCAGCAGCGGCGGCAATACCAGCATCAACAGCAACAGCAGCGGCTGCGCTGCAAGCGGATCAGGCGTCAACGTCAAGCCAGCGGAGTTCATTGACTTTTGCGCAAACGCACAAGCCTCCAACTCCAATTCAATGCACATAACGCGCCACTCACGTAGGCCGTCAACTTGTCCAACGAGTTGGGTAGACGACGCAGCGGCAGCAGCAGCAGCTAACGATGACGACGCCAAGCTCAGACTCTCTCTCTCTGTCTCTCTGTCTCTCGCTCTCACTCGCTTGCTCTCAGGGTGTCGCTGATGGTGTTACTCTCTCACTCCCTCTCTCTCTCTCTCTCTATGTGTGTGTCCGCCTGTCTGAGCTGAGCTTTTGCACAGTTTAGTTAGGCAGGATAAACGCAACAACTGCAACAGCAACTGCAGCCGCATTTGCGGCCATGCCAATGGCAGCGGCGTCAATGCGTCTCAGCTGCAACGGTCAATGACCGACCGACTAAAAAGCACACACACACACACACACACACACACATGCTTACATGTCAGCATACCAGCCAGTACATGTTGCTGGCAGCTCTGCCGACGCGTCGTTGCTGCTGCTACGGCTGCTGCTGCCGCTGCCGCTGCCGCTGCTGTTGCTGTTGCTGTCGCTGTCACTTCCGAGGCAACAATCCAATCGCTTTTGGCAGCAGCAAAAATCCTTGCCGTTCATTTACACTTCAACCTTGTTGTTGTTGCTGCTGCTGCTGCTGCTGCTGTTGCTGCTGGCGTTGCGGTTGCTGCCGCTTCAATGTCAAGGAAGTTGAGCACACGCGACTTCCTTATGCGATGCACACGAGCAACCGCAACTGCAAAGAGAAAAAAAAATAAAAATAAACAACAACAAACATAATATAACGCATGCGTCCAAGGCATGAGTCAACCAATGCCGAGGAGCCGGCACAGTGGTGCGCAACAGCAGCAAATGCGCTCAAATTATGATGAATGCCGAAATGCCAGCAATGCGCGCCACTGTGCGGCTCTAGGGCCAGATGTATGCGCAAAGCTCTCTGTTTGTATTTGCCCATACGCACGTCCGTCCGTCTGTCCGTCCATTTGACCATCCATCCCATCGTCCGTCCGTCCATTCGTCTCTCTTGTATCATCCGTCCAACGGTCTGATTGTCTGCCTGAGTGTGTGAGAAGCATTTGAAATGCGCGTCGTCGTCGTCGTCGTCGTCGTTGACGTCGTCGGCGCTGCTGCTGCGCGACGGCTGCCGGCAGCAGCGTTGACTTGTAAACAGAAAAGTTCGTAAACCTTTAAAAGTGAAAGTAAAATCGGACGTAGACCTACATATACAAATGTAAAAAGGCGACGCGTCGCTTCTGTGTGTGTGCCAAGAAGCAGCTGCCAAACCAGAAAGCAACACACACACGCACACACATACATACACTCACGCACAGTGCCGTTGGTATTGGTGTTGGTGTTGGTGTTGCTCTTAGTGTGACTGGCAACGAACGACGCCGGCAGCAGCAGCAACAGCAGCAGCAGCAGCAACAGCAACAGCAACACACAACGGAATTCCCAGCTAACGCTCCCGGCTCCAATTCCAGAGCGCTAGAAACGAAAGACTTGTATGATACGAACTTAATGACATCAGTTAACTAATGCGGCTAATTAAATTTAGTCTGGATTATGCTCATTTTTTTTCTTTTTCGCTGGCCCAATCAAATGCATATCTATACGCTAGAATGTATATTTGACAATAGATCTATACCAAAAAATTTAGAGTGCTTAAAAATATATATATATATTGCTATGTAGTATGTCAAAAGAAATGTTTGTTCAAAGTTTGATTTTATATTAATTGGTAATTTATATATTATAAAAAGTAATTAAATACTGTTGCGGAAATCAAATAATAATATAAGAGATGAAAAACGTATTTTAAGAAAATAATTTTATTTATTATCTTATTTATTTTAATTTATATTTTATATATTTATATATATTTTATTTAATTTATTTGAATTTTTATTTGTTGTATATATTTATTTATTATTATATTTACTTTTATTTATATTTGATATATATTTATTTATATATTATTTTATTTCAGAAATTATTTACTAAAGGCATTTAGAATTAATTTAAAATTAATTTAAAAAAAAGAACCTCTCTCTATATATATATATTTGTATATGGGTAATTCTCCAGACTTTGTCACTTTCGACACTTTGGTTTTTTGTAATTATCTTGAAAATACATCAATTTTAGTTCTGAAAATGGCAAAAAAAAAACTTCTTTATTTTGACAAATAGTTAAATATATTGCTCTTGATTAGTACTAAAATTAATAACTTTTCAAGATAATTACAAAAAATTATTAATTGCATAATAAATTACGTAAAAAAATATTTATTTAAATAAATTTAAATGTTTATAAATGAGCCTTAACTGTGTATTTCAAGTTTTAATTATATTTATAATTTGTTTTTATAGAATTATATATTGTATGTATATAAAATTGATATATATAAATTTGTATAATAAAATTTGTATAATAAATATATAATAATAAATTTATACGTAAATTAAATATTTGGTGTTATTTCTTTTATTTTATGATTTAAATGTTTTTTTAGTTAATGTAAATTATTTTAAGAAATTTGAATATATTTGAATTATATTTTATTTATTTTATTTTTAAATTGTAATTATTTTAATTTCTTTTTTAATTTTACTTTAATTTATTAAATGAATAGTAATCATTTGGAATTTGGAATTTATAGAAATATATACTATATTTAGTATTTCTCTCGCTCGATCGCAGCACGTGCTCTGAAAAATCCACAAAAACAAAAAAATACAAAAAAAAAAGAAGAAGAAAAATAAAATCAAGCAGCAACAATGACCTCAGGCAAACGAAATGCCACAACAGAAACTGGAAGCTGGCCGGCATTGAATGAACTCCTCTTGGCTCCTGCAGCAACAACAAAGCAACGGCAGAGCCAACAACTTCCTGTCGATACCGTTACGTATGCATTATGAGCAGTCAAAGCACCAGCGGTGAATTGTATTGCGCAAACCAGCAACAACAACAGCAGCAACAACAACACAACAACAACACAACAACCATTACCCACCCCAACAATAATGCGTTGGGATCAAAAGCCAATAAACTTTATATGTATTCAATGAATTTGGCTGTTTGACTGGAGATGTTGCTGCGGTTAATATGGCCGCTGTTGTTGTAGTTGTTATTGTTGTTGCTGCTGCTGTTGCTGTTAATATGTATTTCGAGTAACTTTCACGTTCGGCGTGCGGGCGGACTGTTAGCCGGCCGCTGGGTCGCCCGAGGGGGTCAAAAACTTTCCTGCACAACAACAGCAAATAGTACAGTTAACTGGCAAAAAAACAATAATACAAAACATATTGATTGCGAATTGCTGCTCATCTGTATTACATAATAAGCAGACAACCGCAGCAGCAGCAGCAACAACAACCGGCAGCAACAAAGTCAGGTTAAACAGCTGATCTGAGAGGTTGTCAACCCCAGCAGCAGCAGCAACAGCAACAGCAGCAACAATGCATGCAAATTAAAAAAAAAAATAATAATAATAAACATATAAACAAAATACATAAAAAAATAAAAATAAATAAATAAAAAAAATTGGCATTTCATTGGCCCTGGCCAGCTCGAATGTGGGCGGAAAAGGTCATCGACGTCGCACCGGAAGCGTGCCAAAAATATCAAAATCTCTAAAAATAAAAACGGGCTCACACTTGATTGGCCAACTGTTTGCTGAATTTGTTAAATGTTTTCGTGTGTGTGTGTTTTTTTTTTTTCAAATTTGTCAATCTGTGAATGTGTAAATTATTTGGCTGAGATCGCGCAACAGGCAAAAAAGATAAAAATAAAATAAAATAAATAAATAATAAATAATAAAAATAAAAATAGAAAAAAGCGGAAGCTCAGCTCAGAACAGCTGATTGATTGAAAAACTCGCGTTTTCTACATTGAGAGAGCTGTTGCTGCTGCTGCTGCTGTTGCTGCTGTTGCTGTTGCTGCTGTTGCTGCTGTTGCTGTTGCTGCTGCTGTTCCTGGTTGCATATTTGGCATATTGAAAGCGGCCAAGCGGCCAAGCGGGCAACTGGCGAAGCCACCAAGCGCAGCAATAAACTTCAAAAAACCTCAACGGTCAACGAACTCGTCGCTGGCTTTAAGCCAAGACGCTGGCGTTGTCGCTGTCGCTGCTGCTTGCTGCTGTTGCTGCTGCTGCTGCTGCTGCTGCTGCCGCCGCTGACGTTGCCGTCGCAACAACACTTTTGCCAATTTATAGCAGCGCAGACGTCGACGCCAGCAGCGACAGCGCTGAGAACGTTGACCATTTGCCAGCCGTTGGCTCTGTGTCGACGTCAAAGTCAGCGTCAAAGTCGACGCTGCTGTCTACGTCCGCATCGTCTCCCTTTCTCTGTCTCTCTTGCTATCTATCGTTCGCTCTCTCTCTCTCTCCCTATCTCTCTCTGTCTGTCTGTGTCTGCGTTCTATGGCTCCTTCTAAGCTGCAAATCAGCTGCTGCTCCCCAGCGCACAGCTGGTTGGGACAACCTTAATTAAGAATTCATGCCAGCTTGGCCAGCTCCCCTGAGCCGACACACAGTCTCTGTCCCTGAACCCGAGCATATTGGCCCAAATGAAACGTCATAGCCAAACTCTCGCTTCTTCACTTTTTAGTAGGTCTCTCGTTCATTTGAATTCAATATGAAAGCAATGCCGTTGAACCGGGCCAACGACTGCTCGACAGCAGAGCTCAAGAGTTACAGCCATTTGCCAATACTATCTGCATACATATATCTCTCCAACTGAATTGATATACTACATTTCATACAGGATCCACTTCAGAAACAGTTCAACTATTCCATGTCAAACCCATTTCAGATAATATCTGAATAGTTTACAATTGATTTTGGAACCTGAAGTAGAGCTAGAACCAGTCGAACTCGATATTTTAATTGAAATCGCAAATAGATGTGAAAAACCTGGTTCTTTAACTTCTCTATCTATCTAATCATTAACCGAAATGCACTACTGCGTCTGCAGTCAATAGTTATATATAGCACTGTCAATCCAAGATTATAGCTCGAATTCGAATTTCACATTTAAAAATAGTTAACTTTTTGATTTCAATAAATGATTTAAGATTTTAGTATATATATTCAGTAAACATTTTAAGCACTTACTATTTGGTATTTATTTAGTAGAAATGTTAGTATTTATGTATATAGCATGTGTTTAATAGGTATATATTTAATTAGTATATGCATTAGTATATAACTGGTATATATTTAGTATTTTATTTAGATTATTATTTTTTTATTATATTTAGTATATATTTTTGCTTACTTGCAATAAATGTTAGTATATCTGTGATATACATATATTTAATATATGTTCTGTATATATTTAGTAATTATTAATTATATTTAATATTTATATATAAATTAGATATTTTTAGGTTTTAAAATATATCTAATTTATTTATTTTATAATACTATATTAGTAACAATCTTAGAAAATTATCTATATATTTTTTTATATTTCATTTTTATTTTATTTTTTTTTTTTTTACTTTTATTTTAACAGTATATAGTAACAGTATATATATATATATTTTTTATTTTTATTTTTTTATTTATTTTTTTTTTCAGTTTAAAATTTGTTAAAAATAATATATTATATATGCTATAAATTTCTATAATTATTCTATATTTTTATATATTTTTGTATATATTTTACTCTCAAGTTTACGCTATTAAAATCATATAATATTTCCATATAAACATATTTCCTTCTTTACGCCATTTTAAATATTTTTTTAGCGTTTCCTATTCTCCCAAGTTTATGCTTGAAATATATGCAGCGCTTTTCTCATTTGAATATTGGCTTGTTCTAGTTATTTGAACTTCTTCTTCGTCTTCAGAAAATAGTCTGAGTAAAATATCTATACCATTTAAGTTTTGAATATTCATAGACAATCTGTGTGAAATCTCTGCGTAGCCAACAACAACAGCTGGATACGAAAAAAAAAATAATAATAATAAAAACGAAAGCTTAAGCTCAAACATAAACCTTCAAACGAAATGCCAGACAGCAAGTTCCAAGATTCTTTCTAGCCCCACAGATCAAGCGAGACGTATGGCTAATAGCTGACTGGCCGGCTGGCTGGGTGACTGGCTGGCTGGCTTGGTAAACAAAAGACCATTTCACCCGACGTGAAAGTTTCAGTTGGGTTCGCTGTCAGTGACGTTGCGTCGTCAAAGTCAACAAGAGGACAACTCTGTCGTTGAGGGCGCCACACTTGGGGTCCCGCTTTGCCTTGTCCTGTGAGGCAGTGTGACAGGAAGTGCCTGGCAAAGCAGCTCGCCAACTAATCATGGCAATCGCTATGCCCAATCACTCATACGCACCGGATTCAGATTCGAAATACAAATACACTATTATTCTGGCTGTTCGCTTGGCTGATTCGCTGGCTAGCTGGCCAACTAGCCAACTGGCTATCGGGCTGGCTGGTCGACTGGCTTGGCAAGAATTGCATTTTTCTTTGCACCTCGAGCGCTGCAAATAATATTACTCTGTGCATATGTATGTCACATAAACAAACATATGTATAAAAAAAATACATGCAACACCATATATAAGTGAAGCTGAAGCAGAAGGAGAGAAAGAGCAAAAAAAAAACATACACAGAGACGACAAAACGCCTGCTGCAATGAAGTTGAGCAAAGCAGAGCCGTCGAGCCCGGAGCCGGACCCGGGTCCAAGCCAACCAATGCTTGGCAGTCGCCTTGCTATACCCTATAGTCAGGCGTTTGATGTCAACTATGCGAAAAAAAAAATAAATAAATAAATAAAAAATAAAATGAACTTATCCTAGTTTCATACAGACCCCATAGCAGCTGCTGGGTATGTCTTAGTCGTGCCGCCTTGACTAGAGCATTCTTAGTTGTTTTTACCTGTTTTTTTTTTTTTTTTCATTTATTTATTTATTTATTTTTATTTATTTTTTTTTTTTCAAAAGACACTTTAGTTTATTGAACTTTTGTGCTGCATACTTTGAGCCTCAGCTGAGCCGAGCTCGGCTCACCTCGCCAAGCTTCACACGCTCGTGCGTTGGCGTTGTCGTTGTCGTTGTCGTTGACGTTGACGTTGACGTTGACGCTGGCGCAGATGCTGGTGTTGCTGGCGTTGCTTGGTTAGCTTCGGCCAACAACTCCTCCCCGCCCGTGCAGCGCTCCCGCCCAGCAGCACCCCCAACACAACGTCCATACTATTGCGAATGCCTAGCCTCGTTCGCAGCTCATTTCAAAAAAATGGCCTTCAAAACGATAATTCAAGCGCTTAAATTGCATCTACACTCTTTGCAAAGTTTATTCAACTCTTTGCAGCGCGCTGCTGCGCTTCGATGCTGCTGTAAGTCGAACCAAGATGCGGATTTGCCTGTTCAGAATTTATAGGCGGCTGCGGGTGGTCGAGGCGTGAGCGGGACTCGAGTCTTTTGATTGCCTTATTAAAATCCCTTTCATTAACAATTAAAACGTGTCCCTAGCAATGCCAATGCTTTGAGAAAGCGCCCCAGGTAGTAAATGCGAGGCTTATGGCCCCAACTCAGGAAATCATAAATCAAAATATCGCCTGACCCATTTGCCAAACGGAAAGCAACCCATATACGAGCATTATGCTCCAGTAGTATCATCCTCAACTTTGGCTTTCTTTTTCCCCCAGAAAAAAAAACTCTTTTTAGGTTAATCTTTTATCTGATTGCCTATTGCACATCCTGTTAGCCATAAGTCATAAAAGCAGCAAAATAAAACATTCCCAACCGAAAACTTTCCAGTCCAATAAAAAGACGTACTTTATGAGTTACGTATGTCATAAATAAGAATTATTATTATTATTTAACATACGACTTTGCATAGCTGTCAAAACTTTCGTTAATACTGCACAGATTCGAGTTCAGCTTGAGAATTGCATAAAGATTTTAGTATTAAAAAAAAATGTTTATTTAATAAAAGAACAAAAAATTCAATAAGTAAATAAATAAATAAAAAATAAAAAAAATTATAAAAATGTATATGAAAATAATAATAAATTAAATTAAAATAAAGTAGATTATACTCTATAGATTCCTATAGAAAAAAAAAGATTATAGCTCACATATTTATTTTTGTATATTTTGTATTTTATTTATATATATATTTTTTTTTCAATTTATATTTTATGAATTGAAAATGAGAATTGCATAAAGATTTAATAATTTAAAAAAAAATTGTTTAATGATTAAATAAAAAATTAAATAAAAAATCTTTCAATGTATAAACAAAAATAAATTAAATTATCACTCCCATATTTATTTTTGTATATTTTGTATTTTATTTATATATATTTTTTTTTTCAATTTATATTTTGTGAATTGAAATTGAGAATTGCATAAAGACTTAATAATTAAAAAAGAATAAATTAATAAATAAAACAAGTAAGAAGGCTCTAGTCGAGACGGCTCGACTACGAGATCCCCTGAACCCTGCAAAAAAAGTGATACTCTTCTTCTTTACGATCGCATGAGCGCGAGCTCTGCTAACCGCGCAGTTGCTGCCGTGGCTTGGGGGTGGGTTGGGCTATACTTTGAACGCTTATAACTCAATTTCTAGATGCATGATCTTGATGAAATTTTCAGAGTAGATTAAGAATATCTAAATGTATCTATGTGCCAAATTTCAAGTCTCTAGTATTTGAAATGCGTTTTTTGCAAATTGTGGGCGAAGGGGGCGTGGCATCCAAAATCCAAAAATTACATAATCTGCGTATTTATAATATCTATCTAAATATACAAATTTGAAGTCTTTGGCTAAAACGGTGTAGAAGTTATGCTCAAAAAACATAAAAAATTGAAACGAATTTTCGATTTTTTATCGATAATTTGGAAATGGGATGAGTTATCGAAAAAACAAAATAAACTCGTACTGCGTAGCTAACATACGAGTGTTCATGTAAAATTTCAGCTCTCTAGCTTTTGTAGTTTCCGAAATCTCGACGTTCATACGGACGGACGGACGGACGGACGGACGGACGGACGGACGGACGGACGGACGGACGGACGGACGGACGGACGGACGGACGGACGGACGGACGGACAGACGGACAGGGCTCAATCAACTTATTTTTTTATGCTGATCAAGAATATATATACTTTATGGGGTCTGCGACGTCTCCTTCTGCCTGTTACATACATTTTCACAAAACCATTATACCCTGAATTCCCATTTTCAATGGGTTCAGGGTATAAAAAGTTATAATATATACAAAAATTATATTATTACTGCTATATTTATTTTTTTTATATTTTGCATTTCAATTTTCTATTTATATGTTATAAAATTTGATTTTATTTTTCAATCTAACATTAAAAAGTTAATTTTTGAGTTGATTTCAAGTTTGATTGTTGATTATTTTAAAGATATGTTAAGAATATGATGCTATTATTTTTATTATTATTTTTAATTTAATATAATTTATGGATGAATATTACTGTTTTATTATTATAATTTTGTAAAACAAAATTTTGCAGTAAATATTATTGTATTATTATTTCTTGTATATATTATGTTATTTTATTTTGTTAAAAATTTTGAAATTGTGAAAATATTATGAGCTGAAGCGAGTTCAATAATTATATTGAACAGGAGTAATCAAAATATCTTCAACGATGTTTACCAAGGCTGATTTTGATATACATTTTTAAAAACTGGAAATTATAAATATAATAAATTATAAATATACTTCTATGTACGATATTCAATTCCTAGAGCTCAACTATTCAACAACTTTGTAGTTCAAGGTTCAATTCAAACCCAACTCGTTCAATTAATAAATAAATTAAAATATTCGAAAACGTGAAAGATAAGGGATTATTTAATTTAATTTTCATTGGAGAAAGTGCAAAGCTACACAATAAAAAAAAGCATTATACAAATAATAAAGTGAGCCCAAAAAAAATTAAAATAAAAATCAAAAAACTACAGCAAAAAAAAAAAACTTCCCAAAAAATTCCAAATCGAAAGAAACAAAAAACCAACAAACGCAAAATGCTTAATCTAGCCACAGATTACAAACCCATTTTGTATGATAAATTATGAGTGAGGAGTTGAGCGAGGGGTGCAGAGCGGGAGCGAGGGCAGCGAGCAGCGCCAAACCAAGCCAACAAACAACAGCAAACACTTGAACGCATTGGACGCCAACCAGTTTCGTATTGAAAAATGAAAATAAATAAATTTTATGGCCGCAATGCCAATGAAATGCAAATAAAAATTAATATTAAAAAAAAAAAAAAAAATTTCTACTTATGCAAAGCAGAAATATTGCTCAAAAAAAGGCACCGTAGGCGACCCTAAAAGCATGTCACAATATCTGCTCGTCGAACAAAAAAATACCCAAAAATAAAATAAATAAATAAAAACAAGTAAGAAGGCTCTAGTCGAGACGGCTCGACTACGAGATCCCCTGAACCCTGCAAAAAAAGTGATACTCTTCTTCTTTACGATCGCATGAGCGCGAGCTCTGCTAACCACGCAGTTGCTGCTGCGGCTTGGGGGTGGGTTGGGCTATACTTTGAACGCTTATAACTCCATTTCTAGATGCATGATCTTGATGAAATTTTCAGAGTAGATTAAGAATATCTAAATGTATCTATGTGCCAAATTTCAAGTCTCTAGTATTTGAAATGCGTATTTTGCAAATTGTGGGCGAAGGGGGCGTGGCATCCAAAATCCAAAAATTACATAATCTGCGTATTCATAATATCTATCTAAATATACAAATTTGAAGTCTTTAGCTAAAACGGTGTAGAAGCTATGCTCAAAAAACCAAAAAAATTGAAACGAATTTTCGATTTTTTATCGATAATTTGGAAATGGGATGAGTTATCGAAAAAACAAAATAAACTCGTACTGCGTAGCTAACATATGAGTGTTCATGTGAAATTTCAGCTCTCTAGCTCTTGTAGTTTCCGAAATCTCGACGTTCATACGGACGGACGGACGGACGGACGGACGGACGGACGGACGGACGGACGGACGGACGGACGGACGGACGGACGGACGGACGGACGGACGGACGGACAGACGGACAGGGCTCAATCAACTTATTTTTTTATGCTGATCAAGAATATATATACTTTATGGGGTCTGCGACGTCTCCTTCTGCCTGTTACATACATTTTCACAAAACCATTATACCCTGAATTCCCATTTTCAATGGGTTCAGGGTATAAAAAAAAACAATAATCAAAAAGAAGAAACAAATTAAACAGAAGGCGCAGCCGCAGTCGCATTCGAGCGCCAGTTTGCTTTTTTTTTGGTTTGTTTCTTGATAGGCATTTTTATTATGCAAAACATGGAAAATACTGAATTTTTAAGTCGCTCGATCGGGGCAACTATAACTTAATTTCGATTTGCTTAAATACAGTGCGGCGGACATTGATCTGCGCTGGGCTGCGCCCGTTGCTGGGCGCTGGGCTCGTTTTTTGGGGGCGTTCGCGTGCGCTGGCCATTGGGTATGCGCGGCTGGCTATTAGGCTTTGGATATGGACTGAATGTATACCTACATCTATATATGTGTATGTATGTTGATGTATGCATGTATTGTTGTATTAAACAATATGCGACAATCAAATGGAATTCATGAGCATGACTTTGTTTCATACCACACACACAACAAAAGGGCTAAAACTCTCTTTAGTCAAAAAAAAAAACTACAACAACAAAAAATGGGCTTTACGTAAGGCCCTTGAACGTGCAGCGCTCGTTAACTTAAAAAAAAAAAAAAAAAAAAAAAAAAAAACTTAAAAAAAAAAACAAAAAAAAATTTCACCGCATTTTTTTTTTCTCTCCTCAACTGATTGTTTCTGTCCGGCAGTTGGACTGCGGCTCTGTGTGTGCGCACGCTTTTTATTTACCTGTAACGACATCAATACTTTTGTCAGTCAGTCACTTAGTCACATAATCGCTGGTGGGGCCAACGAGACCAACAGCTGATTGCGATCGATTGTCATCGAGGCCTGGCGTAACCAGCGGAACACTTAACACTGAACCTTGAACATGCTGATGCGAGAGCACCGCGACCAAACACCAAACTGAACTGACAATGCCGTAGATGCACTTTTGCGAGCACCGAGCACCAAGACTCCGCAATGTGAACTGAAGAATTCATTTTATGCAAAATAGGATCGTATGCCACAGGGCATTGCGACTCCGACTCTGACTCCGATTGCCTGACCGAGTCCGAGACGCGCGTCTTATGTAATCTTTTACACTTGTTCAATATTAAGCCGAATCGGTTCAGCACATTAAACATATATGTACATATATATGTATATATATTTTTTGCCAGCTATCTGTTGAATAACTCACACAACTCGAACATGTGATGTGTGTTATGAAAGCTCATCGAGTGCTTCACCTTTCAATTTTTATCAAATATCACGTCTTGAGCGTTTTGTTCTCTATTCTCTTACATGCAATTGCAACTACATATATTTATCTCTCTCTCTTTTTACTTTTGCAATGAGCTATATTGACTTGACTTTTACCAAAATTTTGCCAAGTAAATATTATATAATTTTATATGTATGAGCAAGGGGAGTCCATTTGAATGAATATAAATATTTGATAGATGTAGTACCTTATTCACGTAGTATCTCATTCATCACAACTCATAAATTTTCCATGTCTTCTATACATACATCTCTTCGCTCCATTGGCTTGCTAACCAACATTCAACTTGTTATTACAACTCATCAACGCCATTTCTCACTCCACTCTATTAACACTGTGTGAGTTTTATGTTATACAGGATGCAAGACTATACGAAATAAAATATCACAATACTAACTAATACTATATATATATCAATATATATCTAACTCTATATATTTATCTATATATAACTTTAATATATATTAATTTTTAGTTGAACTCTAAATAATCATAAATGAAAAGTCGTAAACTTTACTTACTTTACAAGAACTTAGACGACAGAGATATTGATTCTATTTATTAATAAACATTTTTTTTTTTATTAAAAAATGTTTTTCTTTTTAGTAAGCAATGCAATTATCTTAGCAACTCAAGCAAAATTAATTATAGCAAAAAAATTCTCCAACTAGACTTCTACCTATACTTTTAGACTATAAGACATTATATACATAGCTACCTGATACACTCATGAAATTAATTTTATAGCATACTTTTGAGTTAGAATTGAGCGCAGTTCAAGACAATTTAGTTAAGACTAATTGTTCACACTAAAATATTTAAATGAAAGAAGAAAAATAAAACGAATATTTACCTGTACAACAAATGTCTTGCTTAATTGCAATCCAATTAAAAGTTTCACACAAGAAATACAAAAAAATGCTTGCAAAGAAGTGAATGAATGCGCGAATGAATGCCTTGACACGATGTCAACAAGTGTTCCTCGATTTGTTGGCTCTGCTTATCGCGCTGTCAGCTCAACCGGATAGTCCTCTATGAGTAACGTGCACGGGCAACGTGCCGCAGCTGTAAGTGGAGAAGACAAACACACACACACACATGCTGCAGGTGTGTCTGTGTGTTTGTGTTTGGTATTGTTTGTGCAAATGTGAATTGCAATTTTTATATTTTTGGAAGTTCTCGTATTCTGTGAAATCCCACAGGGCACTGGTTTCTCAGCACCGGCAATCACGTGGAACACCCACTGGACCTGTAAAGAGCTGTGCCAGCACCCAAGCAGCCAAGCAGCCAATCATCCCCTCGCACCTGCCCCACCACGGCCGTTGGCCACTTATCACTCAAATTACCAACGCGACGATGCGCAGTTTCAATATTTGTCGTTGGCCGGGCAAACAAGCCAGCTCTTTTTGACCAACTTTTGAAAGACGAGTGAGCATGAGTGATCGTACGGCGCAGTGGAGGCTATATCGCTGTTCGCACTTGAAATTGCATTCATGCTGCTGATAAGCATCGCCAGGCAGAACGGGCGCCAACAAAAAGCAACAGCAACAACAACAGCAACAGCAACAACAACTGCAAAAAACTACATAAAATACAAAATTAACAATGATGAGAAAACATTCGAAAAGGAAACGAAGAAGCAGAACAGTCAGTGAAATTATAAAAATTTGTTTATTTATTGCGTGCTTCAATTTTGATTATTATCGAACGTGTTGCAAATCGGTCGGGCGACTTTCGTTTTGTATTCGCATTCCCATTCGCATTCACTCCACTAATTTTCATATATATAGCTATATATATATACTTTTATATCTGAATTTTTATATTTTTTGCCTTGCTGGTCTCGTGCTGCACTGCAGGATATACTTTGGGCACTACTGTTGCCTGAATACCCTTACTTAAAGAGAGTTTTCAATTCAATTCGAGCAGCTAAATGCCTTCAGCTAGAAGCTCTTTACATTTTATACAGCTTGTTATGGTATATATCAATCTACATTTAGAGACGGCAAACTGCAAAATAATATAAACAAATTATCTCAAGAAAAATACTATTAAAGTTTAAACATTTAAAAAATTAAGTTTAACTTGAAATATATTCATAAGTTTAAGCAAATCAAATACAAAACAAAAATTGCATTCTCCACATAATTTTCAAAATATTTTGTGGTTAATGTTCCAAATTTATTTGTATTTATTTATTTGATTTTTATTTTATTTATTTGTTATATATTTATTTATTTTTTTATACTCATTTATTTTTATTTTTTATTTTATTTTATTTTTTATTTTTTAAGTATTTATCTATTTATTTATTTTTTACTTATTTATTGTATTTTATTCATTTAGCTAGAATATTTGATTTTTATTATTTATTTATTTGATTTTTATTTTAATCATTTGTTATTTATTAATTTTTTTATACTCATTTATTAATTTTTATTCATTTATTTATTTTTTAAATATTTATACATTTGATTTATATTTTATTTATTTATTTTTATATCCATTTTTTTTATTAATCAATTTATTTTTATTTTGTTCATTTATTTTATTTATTCATTTATTTGTTTATTTACTTTCTTTTCTTAATTTAAGTTAAAATATTTGTATCTACCTAAAATAGGTTTAAAAAACTCCCGCATCATTTTTACAAAATTCGACATACAATCGTTTATGTTTTAAATATAAAAAATATAGTAAAAATGTATAAATTTCATTTATAAATATGTTTTATTATAGACTACTTATTCGAAAAAAATATATATATTATAAGCCCATATCGAATTAAAACTGATAAAATTCAGCCAAATTTTAAATTTAAAAAAATTGTAAAATCATATAATAAAAAAAATTGATTTAAAATTGAAATAAAGCTATGACCATGTGGGACTGATAATGATGATGGGCAGCAAGTGGGCAAAGACAAACGAAATTGATAAATTGATGACGATTGCGGAGAAAGTCTCGCGGCAAGCGATGCGTGCCCCTCCAGCGGCGACTGCGTCGCTCTATGTGGACGACATCGGCGTTGATGACGGACTCAGCGGCCGACCAGCTGAGCGCTCTGGCCCCAGAACTGTGAAAAGTTCAATAAACTTGGAAGTTTGCCAAAAAAAAAAAAACACACACACACACACAAAAATAAAGTAAATAAAACCAAATAACCAAAAGCAAACTTTAGCGGCGATGCCGGCAGCAACAGCCGCGTCGACAGCAGCAACAGCAAGCAGCAACGTGCAACGTTTGTGAAAGCAACCAAAAAACGCCAAATTGTAAGTGCGTTTACGTTTGCATTACGATGACATCGACGCCGTCATCATCAGCGTCCATCGATGCCGATGCCGATGCCATGCAAACGTGGCCGCAGCAGCGCCGGCAGCGCCAGCCCCAGCAGAGGCCAACAAACAGAAAGAGACAGGCAATGCTGCCGGCGCTAATGTAGACGCTGTAGCTGTTGTTGTTGCTGTTGCTGTTGCTGTTGTTGTTGTTGCTGTTGCCGCTGCCATCGCGGCCGCAGTCAGCGTCTGCGCGACAGCGTTCGTTGACTTAACGCACTACTAACTCAGTGCCACAGTCACCGACTTTTGAAATGTGTGTTGTAAACACACACACAAACACACGCACACATACACACGAGAGTGAGCACACAACACACACACACACACACGTATGAGAGCCGCACTCAAGTGCTTTGTCGCTGTGTGTATGTTTCATTTTTCACCATTATTTATGCTAATGATAATATTCACGTTGTTGCTTTTGCTTTTGCTTTTGCTTCGGCTTTGCCTCTGTTTTCTTGTTGTATTATATTTTGTCTTTGATTTGTGTCTGTGTGCGTGAGTTTTTTTATTGCCACACAGCCGCGCAGCATTTTGTTTGGACCTTTTAATTGATACAATTAGCCAACAAATTAGCTCTTTCGGCTAGGCAACTCTGCTTCATTCAATAGGCAAAGCAATTGCAATTGATTCTTATTGCCGTTGCTGCTACATACGGAAGCTGCTCGTGAGAGCACACAGCAGCAACAGCAGCATCAGCAGCAGCAGCAGCAAATTGCTGCTATATGGAAGTGAAAGCATCTCCGAAAGTTGTAAAATATGAATGTGCTTGGGAGCAGCGGCAGCAAAAGCAGCAGCAGCAGCAACAGAAGTCGGCGCTGTTTGTCTCGATGCTATAGCCGAACTCTGATGCGCTATATCAATGCGATACAACAAATCAAAATGAAAATGTCGAAGAATAATCGTAATTGTTTTCTAGGCATTCTCTACTTACTTCCTCTAAAGTGTTTAATTGTAAAACTCTTATGCAAAGCCTATTTTAAATATAGCTAAATAAGTTGGTAATTATTGTAGTGGATTTTGTATCTGAAAATATTAGATTATCGTGTTATATCTGATCTTTACGATTGTTTCAGTAGACCTTCACTTAAGAATTTACTTCACTTGCATTTCTCTATCTCCCTCTCTCTCTATCTCTATCTATTTCTGATTCTCTTCGTCTCATTCTCAGTATGTTTGTCTATGCATCTGTCTCTCTGTTTCTGTTTCTATCGCTCTCTTTCTCTCTCTCTCTCTCCTCTCTCTCTCTCTCTCTGTGCCTGTCTCTCTGTCTCTCTCTATCAATCGTTTTCTTACTGTGTCCTTTCTCCCTCTCTCTTACTTTCTATATCTATTGTATCTTTATCTCACTCTCTCTCTCTCTCTCTCTCTCTCTCTCTCTCTCTCTCTCTCTCTCTCTCTCTATCTCTCCCTTTTCCACTGTCTTCTGCATTTTATTTTTCTCTCCCCTCTCCCATCCTCCTTCCCTCTATCACTGGCTCTCTGTCTCTCCCTCTCTCTCTCTCTTTCTCTCTCTCTTTCTTTCTCTCTCTGTCTCTCCCTCTCTCTCTCTCTCTCTCTTTCTCTCTCTCTCTCCTTATCTATCTATCTATCGCTTCAAGGCTCCCCCTCTCTATATATACATATATATTTCTCTTTCACCCTTTCTTTCTGTCTTTCTTTCTCTCTGGCTACTTATATATCTCTGAATCCCTCTCTCCCTTTCTCTTTCTCTGTTCTCTTTTGGTCTTTTACTCTGTCTACAGTTCTCCATCTCTCAGAGTCTTACTCTCTCCCTCGCACTCTGTTCTTCAAGCTTTCTCTCTCAACACCTCATTCTTTTTCTCTACAAATTTCATTCTCATTTTCCTCTTTTTTCTACGTCAATCACTGTCAATCCCTCACCCCGTCTCTCTCTCTCTCTCTACCTCCCTCTCTCTACCTCTCTCTCTCTCTCTCCCTCTCTCTTTCTCCTTCTCTCTCTCTCTCTCTCTCACACACATACTCCCCATCTATCCATCTCATTCTCTCATTGCATCTCATCTCATTTTGTTTTTCAAATGAGAGATGCATGAATGGAGATCCATTCCTCATTCAAGCTTCAATTGCCTCTTTCTAATGAAACTCTTCAGCTCTTCTAAAATGTCTTCACCTTAGACTCCAATTTGATTCAGTCAAACATCCAAGATAGCGAAATTTAGATTCTGTTTCCAGCCTGTTAATGAGTTTCTTCTCATCAAACTCAACTGCGAGCTATAGAAATTTGTTTCACTCTGCAATAGGCTCATGTTCCGTGAATCTGTTTATGAATCGCTGAATGGCTGATAAGCGGAAACATTTGTCTGTCAAATCTTGATCTCAAATTGCTATGGATTGTGCAAAATTTGATGTTTCCACGCATGATAAAGGCAGGTCAACCCCATTGCCAAATACAACTTCCTCTGCAGCAAAAAAAAAAAAAAATTTTCGTAGACATTCAAATAAAATTCAAATCTTGTGTCAAGTGTGTGCCGGGCCAGGCCTCAAATTCAATTTCTTTTCGAGCACATGCTAAAAATTAAAAACTAAATACGTACATAGAAATGTTTGCTGGCAAATGACACGCCCAGCTGTGGGCCGTGTACATAGAGCGATAACAATTGTTATGTAGAGATCGTTGTTGTTGAAGAAAGCCCATGCCCATAGGCCTTTACAAATTACAAATGAGTTAAAAGTTGGCGCTGGCCAAGAAGGCCAACGGTAAATTTTGGCCAAACAACTGTAATACAACAAGCAAACAGACAACCGAGAGACAAATGGACAAACGGACAAACGGACAGAGCAACGCGGCTCGACAACTTTTTAATTGCCCTCAAAAGCAACTCCAAAAAAAAAACCTAAGAAGCAACACTTTCTGGCAAGGGGTATCGCCAGCGCCATCAGCAGCTCCATTGCCATCGCCATCGCCATCGCCATCGCCATCGCCATTGTCATCATCATCATCATTTGACTTTAAATGCCAGTCCCAGAATCGTAGACGGGCCCTCAAAGGCAGCCGCAGCCACGGCTCAAATAGGCCATAAAATTTCTTTTTGCTGCTGCAGATTCTGCCTCACAACAACAGCAGCAACAATTTAAAAGCAGTCTGTCTTTTTGTTTAATTTTAACAACTTTTTTCATACTTTAGAAAGTTTTTTCAATTTTTTCCCCCATTAAATACAACATATATATCTATATATATTTAACAGCAGTTAAGGATTATTGTAATTGTAGCGGAGGGAAATAAATGTCCAGAAAGTAAAAGTACTAAATAGAATCCAAATGCTGGCAACACGTGCCGCAGCAGCAGCAGCAGCGACAGCGGCAGCGGCAGCGGCAGCATTTTGTTGTTTTATTACATTTTTTATTCAAATTTGTATACAAGTAGGTGAAATGTCATTGAACTCGCAACCGCAACCACAACAGCAGCAGCAGCAGCAGCAACAGCCGCAGCAGCAACAGCAGCAGCAGCAGCAGCGAGCGACTAGACAGCAACTCAATGAATTTGTTGCTGTTGCTGCTGCTGCGACAACAGCAACAGGCAGGCAGTCAGGCGCACATATCCTGACCAAATGTTTGCTGCCTTGATTTGGCATACATTTGGTAAACTGTTGGCAGCTGCAGCGCGCACACGTCTCCACGACATGACGACGCGCTGGCGAATGGCCAACGTTTGATGTGGCAGCTGAAACGCAAGTGATAAGAGCAGCAGCAGCTGCAACCAGCTCGAACATGTTTGAGACAAAACTGACGAAAAGTGCTCAGTGAGCTGCAGAGATCAGTGAGAGCAAGAGAGAGACAAAGAGAGCGCGCGCGCGCGAGAGAGAGAGAGAGAGAGAGAGAGAGCGGAAACGGAGCTATTAAAGAGCAGACGAAGAGTGCGCGCCAAAGGCACGAACAGCTGATCGCAGGTCGCGAGTCCCACGCGTCGTATGCGCGACGCTAGCCAAATCGCCAAAATGCCACAAAGATGGGCACAAAAGTGGGACAACAGCAACAGCAGCAGCAACTTGTGCTGGTTAGGTAAGAGGTAAGAGGAAGCAGCAGGCAAAGCCACATCCGCTTCAATGTCAACGAGCGCCCCTCGTGTCCTACATTCGCAGATTTGGCACAGCAGCTATAAAAAAAAAAAAAAAGAAAACTTTGCCATATGCAAAACTAATGGAGAGTGCAACAGCAGCAACAGCCACAGCTCAAGGCGGATGTTGCAGTTAAGTTGTTGTTGTAATTTATGCATGCAAAGTTCATTAACATTTCGTAAACGAGCAAGAGAGGGGAACATCAAGTTGTTGCTGCTGCTGCTGCTGCTGTTGCTGCTGTTGCTGCTGTTGCTGCTGCTGCTGCTATTGCTGTGCTATTGCTGCTATTGCTGCCTTCATTTTAACATAGAAATTCAAATGTTCTGCTTTCGCTCTGCAATATATCAGCAGCAGCTTTAATAGCATGTCCATGGCTAGCTCGAGCAGCGGCCACCCCAGTCACCCCACTCTTTGGCTGCTCGCTCGCTTTGCGCTTCGCTTTGGCTCTTGTGCTGTTGTCGCTCAGAATCATTCGAAATTGCAGATATTATAATATCCGTAGGAGTAGAAAGTTGGTAATCAATCAAGTGTAAGATAACTTTCGCTCTGCTTGCAAATTGTTGCAAGTTTTCTAGCAAGTTCGTTGCCTAAGTCTTTCGTATTTGCTGCCCATGACAGTGAAATTTCCGCAAATTTATCAGAATTTTCCTATCACATTATACTCAATTACTACAATCTGCTGCATTCGCTGAGAGAAAATTACTATATAAAAATAATTTCCAACAATGCTCACTTCAATTTCTAATTCTGTTTAGAAATTTGTTTTGCAAAATTATTTCATATAATTTAAATTAAATGTATTATATACAGTGGATTGATTTTATTTTATTATTATTTTATACTTTTAATTGTGTTGTTCAGAACTTTTTCTACATTTTTAAAAATAGTTTTAAGGGTTTAAAAAAAAAAATAATTTTTTTTAATTAAAAGTTTTTTAAATTTTTATATAATATTTTATTTTATAATAACAAACCTCATCTTTATAATTAAAATAAATAAAATATAAAGATTTATAGGGTCTTTTCGTCTTTTAAATAAATTTTAGCTTTTTTGACTAAAATATAAAATTCTAAAAAAATTTTAAATGAAACAGTTAATATTTCGTCCAACCATTCATTCCAGCCTTCAATTAAAATTATTATTTGTATACTATATTTTAGTATATTTCTTTATTTTTTTAATTATTATTCTTGATTATTTATATACTTTTACATTAAATTTGTTTATTATGGTTTAGAACTGTTTGCTAATTTTGTATAATTTTTTTTTTTTTTAGTTTTCCTTAGCATTTTTATCGTTTTCAATTGTTGAGAATTCTTTACTAAATCTCTTTATATTTTTTATTTTCATTATTATTTTCATCTTTATTTTTAGTTCATTGTTTTATATAATCCTCAATTTTTTTTTTCAATATTTGACAGATTTTTTTTTATATTTTTTAACCATCTTTTTGCTGAAAAATAATTTTATATATTTTTAATTTTTTTGTTTTTTCTTTGATAAATTGTTTATAGTTTTATAGGTCAGAAACGCAAGATGAAATTAATGTGAATTAATTTAGTAAGAATTTGCACTATTTATACTTTGTTAGTTTCAATTTTTTTATTTTATTATTTTTTATTTTTATTTTTTGGAAAATGCATTTAAAAATAAAATTTAAAAAAAATGTATAATTTTCAATTTTGTCAATTTTGTTATATTTTTTATTTTATTTTTTATTTTATTTTATTTTTGTAGAAAATGCATCTAAAAATAAAATAACAAAATTTTTATTAAACATAGGCTTATTTTTGTTAAACATGTAGTCTAATCTGTGTAAAAAAAAAATTTTAAATATTTATAAAAACTATACATCATTTATATATGTATAAATATGCATGAATATATGAATATATAAGTATATAGTAATTGCAATCTATGTTAATGATAGTCAACTGAAATATCAAGATTATTCTAATTATTCCACGATCCATCGTAATGAAAAATCTCATAAAAAGCCATAAAAGCTCTGCTCGAACATCATATTTATTTAATACATATTATACATCTAGTTAGATATCTAATTATAAATATTTGAATATATGTCACTGGGTAGTAGCTGAATTTTCTCGAATCTATTTGAACGCATTTCGTGGCACACACGCACGGCCAGTTGCTGTGCCACAAAGGGGCAGGCAGTGCACAACGATGCGCAGCATACTTTCGCCAAATGCGTAGCAGCAACTGCGAAAATAAAAATAAAATACAAACTAAATAAATGAATTTCCCCAATTAAAATAATGTTCAAATGACGATAGAAATTTCTTGGAAAAAGTCTACCTGCCGAGATGAGCAGCGAACGGCCAAATGTCGCTAAAGCAACAATTGGGAAGCAACTCGCAGCAGCAGCGGCAACTGCGTAGTCGAAAATAAAACAAAAAGCAACAACAACAACAAAAATGCAGAAGGCGCATGAACAAAATCAAACAACAACAACAACTACTGCCAACAGCAACTAACAACAAACAACAACAAGATGATTGCAAATAGTTGAGTCAGTCAGTCATGGACAACGACGACGACGACGACGACGACGGCGACGCTGCTGCTGCTGCGGCTGCAACATCCACTACTGACACACTGACTGCTGTTTTGCTGGTGTGGCAAGTGTTGCATGTGATTTGTTGCACTTGCTCATTTTTGCAAACGATTTGTGACCATGAACGTGAACAAAAAATAAATAAATAAAAAAACACACACACATAAGCTGCAAAGTGAAAAATAATTGATTCCGGAAGGAAACTGCCTCAACTGGTTTTCGCTTTAGGATTTGTGGCTTTGCTGTTGATTTCATTTAAGCAAATGTTGTTGCTCGTGTTGCTCGTGTTGCTGCTGCTGTTGCTGCGCTTTGCATTTGGTGTCGTAACAGGGAAATGTGGCGCATTTCAACAATGGACTTTCCGCCCGGGTGAAATTCATGTTAAATTGTTGTCGCACACATTTCTGGTCAATTATAAAGATGCAGCAACAACAACTGCAGCAGCAGCAGCAACATGTTGACAAAAACTGGCAACAGCAACATTATTATATTATTTTTATTTTTATTTTAACTTTTTTTTATTGTTGTTGCAGTGATTAAATTTGCCATTGCTGCAGTTGCCGCTGCTGCTGCTGCTGCAGTTGCTGCTGTTGTTACACTTGACATTCGCTGTGAGGCTTCAGCGGTCGCTGATATGTTGATGACAGTTTTGTGTCAGCCAGCGATGCGCATTGTTGTTGCTATAATTCATGTTGTTGTTGTTGCCGCTGCTGCTGCTGCTGCTGCTGTTGTTGTCGCCGCTAAAAGGAAGTGGAGAAATCTAAGCCAGTAGCCATACAAAAACGTTAATAAGCCATCAACTTTTGGTTCATTGCATTATTTCTGGTCTTATCTTTATAAAAAAAAAGTAAATAAAATAAATAAATCAAAAATAGAGTGCAAATTGTCAATTGGCCAAACTAAATTGATTTATACTTTGTTTGAAATCATTTTGTAGCTCTTTCACTCTTCATTTTCATTTGACATATTTGTTATATCTAAGATATATAAGATATATGAGCTATTGACGTAAATATAAAGTGCAATGTTTTCTCCTATCCATAAATAAATATTTTATTATATGAATAAATCATAGTTTAGAAATAAATTTTTTTTAAATTAGTTTTAATTTATTTTAAAAAATTATAATTAAGTTTTCAAATTAATTAAGAATAATAATATTATGAACAACAATTTGTGTAATGTTTATTGCTATCGATAACTAAATAATCAAATCTCCTCTAGTTGCTCTTTCGATGTGTTCTTTATAGCCTGCCTTGCAGAGTAGAGTTTCGCTATCATGAATCTCATCAGTTTTGATTAGATGAAAAAAAAAATCATAATTAAAAAATTAAGTTAAAAAAATAATAAAAAAAAATAATTTAACTATAAAAAATTGTAATTAAATATTTGAAAAAATGTAATAAAATTTAATAATTTTAATTTAATTTTATATTTTTTTTTGTAAAATTACATTTTAGTTTCATTTAAAAAATTGAACTTAAATTTTAAAAAATGTAAATGAAAATAAAAAATGTGAATTTAATTTTAAAAGCGTTAATAAAATTTACAAATTGGTATTTGATAAAAAATATAATAATAACATAAATAATTAATAATAATTAATAAGCATTAAAATAACTAAGAATATATTAATTGCACTTGAGAATTAGCCAACTGCCAATGTTAAATTATTAAAAAAAAATATATTTATCTAATTTTTTTATTTAAATTTATATATGTATGTATGTATATAATTTTTATACCCTGAGCCCATTAAAAATTGGAAATCAGGGCATAATGGTTTTGTTATATTTGCATATTTACTAATCCAATCCAAACCTATTGAGTTTAACAGTAAGACAAGGCAATCAAAACAATTATACAATTTGAAGATTGTGAGATTCAGCTTGCAGTGTTGTCATTTTAGCATATTTAATGCTAGATCTAGCATATTTGAAAACGGAAATGCTTGAAAAATTATGAAAATTCAATACAATAAAAAAATTCACACAATAAAGATCAAAAAGATCTCATTTCTATATTGGAATATTTCAACTATAGCAATAGAGATGCAAATTTTGCTTAATATAGAAAATATTCATTTAGTTCCTTGGCAATGCACAGTTAATACTGTAAAGTTTTGGTCTGAATTACTGCTATATGAAGATGCTGGCAAAAATAACTCTTTTCAGGAAATCGCTTCATTTGCCATAGGAATTTTAAGTCTCCCATGGTCAAATGCTGCAATAGAAAGAATATTCAGTCAAATGAACATAGTAAAGGCGAAACTGAGAAACGAAATGAGTTTTATATCCTTGCACTCAGTATTAAATATAATGTTTGTTTTAGAAACATTTAATTATTTGATGTATATGATCCATACTCATATACATTTGACAGATATGGATTGAGCCGTCATGGCAAACTTAATTCGCTCGAGCGAGAAATATGCGGACTCAAATGATTACGAATTAGACGAAATTATAACAGAATTAGAAATATATATTTTTCTGGGTTGTTTTATTTATAGCCTATTTTTTATTTATTTATTTATTTATTTTTTTTTTTTTTTTGTAGTTGCAGCCTATCTAGCATATTTTGAAGCTCCAAATCTGGCACCACTCTATAGATGGCCTGTTCTGGGAATCTATAGTTAAATTAGATACAGTCTTAAGTCAAAATATAACTATCAAGTATAGCTGGTCAATAATTTAAAACATGTTAAATCTATATATATTTAAAAACATTTTCTAAGCATTGCCCTCCAAGCAAATAGCAAATATTTGCGCCTTGTTTTGTTCTTAACGCCTCATGGCAATGCAATGCAGATCTTTCGGTTAAGACTTGGCCGCAAGTTGGGCATTCTCTTGCCAGAGTCTGAGACTGGGGCTTGTCTTAAATTTGCAATCTTTGGCTGCGAAACTTTCTCAATTGAAAATTGCATTTGAGTGGAGGCAGGGGTAAAAGCAAAGGCAATGGCAACGACTGAGGCAACGGCAACGGCAGCGATTTCCCTCGAATTTTCCGAGCCGCTTGACTGGAGGTAAGACTAAAAGCTGGAGCTGGAGCTGTGCCACTGCTACCAGTTGTTGTTGTTGTTGTTGTTGTTGTTGTTGGTGTTATTGTAGCTGGAAGTCGTTGCCGCCAGCTGTTGACCGAAAAAAAGTGTGTCAAGTTTTCGACAAAGATCAAGTACATCTCAGATAGTACGTCAAATGTATTTGGTGGTGCTGCAGCAGGTCTATTGCTGCATCCGCTGCTCGTGCCATTCCAGTTGCCATGACCAAAATGTTCTCAATATCGCAGCATTTTTGGCTCAGATTTCGGTGCAATTTTGTTTTGTTTTTTTTGCTAGCGTTGCCAACGCTGCTCCAGTGAAAGTGCAGCAACAGCCACACACCGAATGGCATGCAGAAATGTGTGGCAAGCACTCGCAAGCACCAGCACGAAAGTCAATTATCCATGATCAAGCGCACAAAGCGTTCAAATTTTAGAATGAAAATTGTCAGTCATTGCAGTAAGTGTTTAACCCGTTGTAACCCAAAACAAAAAAAAGTGCTCAACTGGATAGCACTGGTAGCACATGAAGCGCATTGCAGCAATGAGAATCGCAAAGAAGGGTGAGGTGTGACTAAGAATCAGCGAGTAAGCAAAGTAGATCAAGTCTAGGTCTAGGGATCAGTTCGGAAACGGTCATTAAGAGGTCTAATTTATGAACTCTGACTGCTCTAATCGCATATGCTCGACTAGCCAATACCCAGCGTATAATTATGTGAAGATGATTTTGAGCATGTATAGAATGAAGAAACTTCATTATATCTATAAAAAAACATTTTGGAGAAAAGCTATATTTAGAAAAGAAAGAGACGAGGGAGTCTCAGCATAATAAGAAATCGAAATCTTTCAGAAATTGCTAACTATAGGTAATACTTGAACAAAGAAGAGGTCTTTAATCGGGTGTGTTCGACTAGCAGTTACTCTGCAACCAGCGAACAATCAAACAAAAGTTCCTAATAAAATGAAAGAGGTTAAGAATGGTATCTATACATACTCAAACACAAAATAGAAGAGCTACATTATAGGCTTTTATTTATAACTGATACAATCTCATGGAAAAGTCATATCTAGAAGAGACTGATAGAGACTAAGAGCAAGAAACTAAACAAAGGGGATGAATCCTAGCCTGGGAATCATTTTGGCGATCTATACCTACTAACGATAACAGAGACATCTCATTGGGTATGACCGACAAGCAGATACCCTGCATATAGTATGCAGCAAAATTTTCAAGCAATCTATTTAAGTTTCTCGTATTCATGAGCAAGCTTAATTATGATCATTATATATCCTAATTTCTGGCCAAGACTCTCTTCTAAGAAATTTGGCAAACAAAATCAGACCAATTGATTACTCTGAAATTACATACAAAAACCAGTGCCTCAGCATATGCTTTAAAATCCAACTCTCAATATCACAATTTATTGGTAGGTTTATGTGTTATAGAAGAGAAATGCAGAAACTTCTCGTGCATTCGATATAGCAGAATTTCTATTCCAAATATCTAGTCATTAGCTTAGCTAGCTGACGAGCCTTCTCATAAGGACAGACAGGCCGAGACGGCTAGATGTAATCATAATCATAAATATATATACTCTATGATCTTGACCAGACCTTGCTCAGTTGCTCATAGACACAAAAGATCCATTTTCAATTCAGTTCAGTTCAGTCTATAATAAAGAGTGTATAAAAGAAGCTTTTACCTCTGTGTAAAAGGGGCATTACCTCAAGTAAGAAGAAATTTGTTCAGAAATTGAATATCAAAGAAATATTTGTAGATTGAATAGAAATTTGTAATTATTGAGGAGTGCAGAGCGGAGAGTGAAGATCGAAGAGCTGCGTGCTGCCAGCCGAGAGTCAATTGAGGAAAATGTGCGGTAGCCAAACACTTGTAACTGCAGGTTCGATGCCGGCTGTTGTGAGGTCAATGTACCGTTGCGGTTGGGGTCAGTGCGCCAACTGGCGGTGGGCGTTGAGCGGCCAACGGCAATGGATGGGTACGGTCATCGGTCCCAACTATGGCTATAGCCGCATCGCCGTACTTTGGCGACCTACATATTTTGGTTTCGTCTACACTGACCTACTGCTGCGAGAGTGCCGTGCGGGTCTGGGTCAGAGAAAGGGAGAACTTGTTTGTGGTAAGTGCTCACTTTTGCCACAGTCGCTTGGACGCTTGGCCACTTGGCCACTTGCAGTGATTGCTCAATCGAAGAAGGTAGCCAACCGCAACCGCAACCGCAACCGAGACCAAGACCAAGACCAAGACCAAGAAACCATTCCGGCGGCAATCAAGTTCAGCTTTGGCTTTGGCTTGCTGACACCTGCAGCAATCAGCCGAGCGGCAATCAATCGACATCTAGCAAATACATATACAGATACAGATACAGATACAGATACAGGTTCAAAGAACTTTTCGATCGCCCATTCACTGTCGCTGCGCGATCGTTGATTAGGCTTTCACGACGTCACCTCTCGACGTGAGCGCTCTTTAAATTCAAAGCCGACACTGCGACTATCTGGAAAGATTTACAATTGTTCCATGCAGCCGACTAAATGTCTGCAAAGGCTGCAAAGCCTTCCCAATGCCCTCCAGGAGCTATAAGTGGCGTTAGGCACATTCCCTATATCCCATATCATGCCAATTATGTAAAAATCTATTTCGAATCATTTTAAATGAATCACTTTGAATCACTCTAAATCGCACTGAATCACTCTAGCGCAGCCAACTTTACGTTGTAAAATCCCTAAACGACGTGAAAGAATCGTGAATTTAATGGCATAAACAAAACTTCATAACAAACATATGAAGGCATGCACTTGGATGCATGCATACATGCGTATATATATGTTGCATGCAACTTTCCAAATGACATACAACTCATATGATGGCTGCATGCAAGTTCTGACAGCAAAGAGATGAGCGCGTGATTAAAACTGCAAAAGTTGCCTTTACCAATATATATTATAATATATAGCATAAGAACTACATATCATATATGTATATACATCTGTATGCAGACTGATGACTGTGCTGCGTGTCACGACACGCACACATCACTAGCATCGCTGGCGCTCGGTGACTCTGCTATTTTCATATGCGCGCCCTGTTGCCGCTGATAACCCAATATCCCAGTTAAATATGAAATCAAAAGCCATAAAAGACAAGGGAATTTAAATACGCGCTGAAAGAGAGAGCACAACGCCAATTACAAGCAGCGACAAAGACAAAAGAAAAAGCAAAGAAAACAGAGAAGCAACAATTACATGCATTGCATAGGCACTCAAATGCTCTGCATTCTAGAGAGAGTAGTAAAGGCGAAGCTAGGCGGAAAGCAGATCAACTCTATGCATCATATCAATTGGATTTTTGACTTAAGCTTAAGAGAAGCAAATCTATATATTTTTTATTTACTTGTATCCGCTCTATATATATATATATATATATATATTCCTAATATATCTATAAAAGAGACTATTTTGAAAGAAGCCACATATTCAGCTCATTTCATCAGATTCAGCAGAACCCTAGCTGAGGTTCAATTTAAAGAGCATCCTATTAAGCTCAGATTCGACTTATATACAGTTCAAATTCAGCTTGTATTCAGCTCAGATTCAGCTTATATTCAGCTGAGCTTCAACATAGATTCAGCTCTTATTCAGCTTATATTCATTTCAGATTCAGTTCAGACTCAGCTCAGAATCAGTTCAGATTCAGCTCAGATTCAGCTGAGATTCAGCTTAAATTCAGTTCAGACTCAGCTCAGATTCAGCTTAGATTCAGCTCAGATTCAGCTTAAATTCAGTTCTGATTCAGTTCAGACACAGCTCAGAATCAGTTCAGATTAATCATAGATTTAGCTTAGATTCAGCTCAGATTCAGCTTATATTCAGCTGAGCTTCAACATAGATTCAGCTTTTATTCAGCTTAGATTCGTTTCAGATTTAGCTCAGATTCAGCTCAGATTCAGCTCAGATTCAGCTGAGATTCAGCTTAAATTCAGTTCAGACTCAGCTCAGAATCAGTTCAGATTCATCATAGATTCAGCTTAGATTCAGCTCAGATTCAGCTTATATTCAGCTGAGCTTCAACTCAGTTTCAGGCTATATTAACTTCAGATTCAGTTTAGATTCAGCTTAGATTAAACTCAAATTCAGCTTATATTCAGTTCAGATTCAGCTGAGCTTTAACTCAGATTCAGACTATAATCAATTCGGATTCAGTTCTCATTCAGCTGATAGCTGAGCTGAGCGTATATTCAGCTTAAATTCAGACATTCAGCTCATATTCAGTATTGAACTCAGATTAAGTCTATCTCAATAATTTAAATGGAGAACTCAATTATTCATCTAAACAAAATTTTAATGATTAAAAAAATAAATAAATAAATCAAAGATTAACTCAAGAAAAATTTCACCATTTTTGTTAAATAAAAATTTAAAATTTCTTATAAAACACTCAAACTTTTCAACTGATCAATATAGAATCAAAGCTCATTCATGAATTTTCTTCAACGTTTCAATGCATCAAATTGAACTGGAATGTTTGCATGCCCGCCCATACTTAGGGCAACATAAATCCGTTATGCATGATTCGAGCAGTGTGGGCGATGGTGTTAGCGGTATTAGCGTCGTGGGCACCAAACCAATTGCCGGCGCTCAATTACTTTCAATTGTCGCTTTGTCGCCAGCCGAGGGGCCCTATGCACGGCCGTCGTCGTTTAGCTTTGGGCAAATATATAAAAGCGTGGAGACGATCGGGAAGGTGTTTCTTTTGGCCAAACAATGCCGAGACGCGCGCTTATCGCTCAGTGGTGGCTGCTGACAATGGGCCTTGGCCTGGCCGCAGCCATGGGACGCTTCGAGCCGGCTGTGCCGCCGCCGCCACGCTGGGGCGCCAATATGCAGATGCTGCGCCGGCACAATAGTATGTACGCAAATATATAGCTATATATAGTAGATATAGCAGTGCTTGGTTCTTCGTCTGCAGGTGCCGCCTTTGACTTCTGGTCGGAGCAGAGTGAGACGAACATTTGGGAGCATAGCGGCCTCTTCGAGGGCGACATAATGCTGCATCGGGAGCTGTTGCGCAATGGGCTGCTGAACGAGCGACTAACGTGGCCAGATGCCGGAGTGCCGTTCTACATAGACACCGAGGATTTCAGTGAGTAGCCAAGTAAATGCACATCCAATGCGATAATTGAAGTTTGAAAGGTGCTTTGGGACAGCGGCCAACCAGACGATGGTCATACTGAAGGCATTCAAGGAGTATCACGAACGCACCTGCATACGCTTCCGCCCATATGAGAAGGGCGACAAGCATTGGCTCCTCATCAAGGGCAACTACTCTGGCTGCTGGTCGAGCGTCGGCCGGCGTCAAGGTGGCCAAATACTCAATCTCAATACGCCCAAATGTGTCACTCACGGCGTGATCGTTCACGAGCTGCTGCATGCCCTTGGCTTCTACCATCAGCAGAGCGCCACGGAGCGCGACGAGTATGTTAAGATCAACTGGGAGAATATCTTGGATGGCCATGCCCACAATTTCAACAAGTACGCCCGCACACACATTACCAACTTTGGCGTCGAATATGACTATCAAAGCGTCATGCACTACAGCTCCCTGGCGTTCAGTAAGAATGGAAAGCCAACCATTGAGCCATTGGTAAGTGATTTCATATAAAAGACTATCTAAACTAGGAAATTTATATTCAGCATCCACTATATACATATCTAAATACATGTTATTATATAGAAGAAGAAATAAACTAGTTTTTAATTGCAATTTTCTAAATATTTATCATATGAAATATATTAGAGAGTAGTGAACGGAGAGGGAGAGGGTGTAAGGCAGAGCTATAGGGAGTGAATGATAAGGATAGGGAAGAATAGACACAGAGAGAGATAGATCGAGAGAGGGAGAGATAAAGAGAGATATGAGTGACTGAGGGGATGTGAAAAACATCGAGGTAGGGCGGGGGAGAGAATAAGTAAAAGGTATATAATTAAATGGAGTGAGATAACAAAAGATAGTACGAGAAATAGAATGAAACACTAAGGGAGATAGAGTCAGTAAAGACGACAAAAAGAGAGAGAAGTGAGAGAGAGGGTAAAAGAGAGAAAGTAGAACAGAAACTAACTTGGAGCAAATCAAATGAAACAAAAATATTATACACAAAATTTTATATATATATATTAACCAACTAACGTCCTCTACAATTCTCATGAATTCCAATTAACTCTAAAAGTTTTCCAGGTTTGGCTTAAGTCTGTCAACTTAAAGAAATCATAAGAAATATTTTGTTGGTTAGCATTTGGAATTAGAGTACGAGAGAGAGAGAGTGAGCGAGAGTTTTATGTCAGATAAAAAGCAAATAAATGCCTAGGCAAAGAGACATTTTACTTTAGTAAAAGCTAGACATATACATATCTAAATACAAACAATTGAATTTCTGCATTCCAAATCAAATATGCTGACCTGCTGTTATGTATTGTATTTTATACTACATTTTTTATTGTGCTTATTTTTCATCCAGGACCCGTATGCCTCGCTTGGCCAACGTCGCGGTTTGTCCCAGAAGGACATCTCCAAGCTGAACGAAATGTATGAACAGGACTGCAATTGGGGCGGTCTATTCGGCTTCGATGTCTTTGGCAACTATCTGAACGAACTGATCGACTATTTTCAAGACAATCTGCAGGGACTGTTTGGCTAGACATGGATGACGATTTATTAAGCAAATACAATTAATTTTGGTAAAATTAAAAATTAAAACTAAGCAGTTGCCTGGGCAACAAAGAAGCTGAACTGACTGAGCTCCTCTAGCGTTTGGGCGGCCTCCAGTCGCAGGGATTGACAGGTTTGTTGCTCGGCCAGCGCCTGCAAGGCGCTCTTTAGCTCACCACTCCAAATACACTGCACGCCGCGCAGACTGAAACGTGCCAGGAGCAACAGCATCTGGCAGGCGCGCTGACGCAACAGCTGATGGCGACTCTGCAGTAGTTGGGCCAGCTGCAGCCGCGAATCGAATACAATCTTCTCGACCAGCTCGGCGTTCTCGGGCAGCTCGCGCAGAACGCAACAGAACAAGGCCAGCATGCAGCTGGCCAAACGTACTGCGCTGCTGTTCTTGAAATCTGCAAGAGTCAAGGAATAATTAGAAATGCATCGCATCGACTAGTGCCACTTGCTTACCGTGTGTGAGAAAGTTAATGAACATGTCGTTGACAGCGAGTATGGCCACAGCGTCGCAGAATTGGCTTAGAAATTGCTGCTGCTGATGAACCAGATGACAAACGAGCTCATACAAGCTGCAGGCGGTATTCATCTCCTCAGCTGTAAGATCGGAGGCACTGCGCATCGTGCGGCTTAGAGAGGCACCCGTAGCGGCTGGCAGCGAGGCAGCCGAGTCGGTGAGCTGGCGATGCGAGAGCAGCAGCTTGCAGGCATACATTAGATTTGGCACCAGCTTCACGTCAATGTAGACACCCTTGATGGCCTCCAACGCCAGATGCTGGTCGGCCAGCACAAAGGGCAGCGACAGCAGCTGAGCAACGCTCTGCAGCACCTTGGGTATGGCCTTTGAGTTGCGCAGCGGTGCCACAATGATGCTGACTAGATTGTGCTGCTTTAGCGAATCAAATTCACCGTCCAGCAGCTCCTGTATGGAGCGATGTAAAAATGCCAGCCACTCGTCGTTCTCAATGGGCGGGCTCTGAGATTCGTCGCAGCTATCCCAGCCGGGCAATAGACAAGGTGGTGAATTGCTGCAAGGAGAAGAAGATATCTGTCAATGAATTCATTTTTCATTTACAGCAATTTACTAACTCGCTCAATTTCTCATCGTTGGTGGAATGCATCGATTGCTTTAGCTGCTGTGCCTTCTTCTCGAGCAGCTGCTGTGCTTGTGCTTGCGTCTGCTGTGTGAGCATTTCGGTTGTCTTACGCTGCGCCTCTGTATCGATGCTCTGTCCCAGGCGCAACGAAAAGTTATCCAAATTTTGACTGAGCTTGCGCTTTTCCAAGTCCTTGCTGCGCGATTGCTTAATATTGAGCGCCATCTTCAGCTTGGACTTCATCGATTTCGTTGTGCTGGCCGCCGGCGTTTCGATGGCAAAGTTATCATTCATATGATTGAGTATCATGTTCGAGTTGCCGCTGACAAAGCAGGTTTGCGAATTAACCAGTGGCATAACACCAGCCGCAGCGGCTGCAGTGCTGCAGGGCAAGGCGCGATAGGAAACATCTGCAAATGGCACAATTACCCGCTGCACATTGTCCTCAATGTCCGTCTCCAATTGCTCAATGTCGCTCGGCGCGATGGCATTGATGCTATCGCGCGATGTGCTCAAGTTTTCATTGGCCACGTCGCTCAACTTAAGAGCTGCCAATACCTCGCCCAAATCCACGCCATTCTGTCTATAAACAAAATTGAAGGCTTAGTCAGATTTACTTTAGTATGAATTGAAATAGAGTTCTCACCGCGATTGCTGCATGAGCTTGGTGTCTTTGGCCAGTTGGGGGTTTATGAAGGGCGAGGTCTGTGCTGCTTGCACCTCGGGTATGTATAGCTTGCCCTCGACAAAGGGATGGCAGAGCAACTGAGTCCACGAAATGCGCATGCCCGGATCCTTCTCGAGCAGACCCTGAAGGAAGGAGCGACATTCACTGCTTAGCGTGCTGGGCCACTTGACGTCCTCGTGCTTGATCAGCTTCACAAGATGCAGTATGGAGGTTGCACAGAACGGCGGCTGTCCGGACATAGTCTCGTATGCGATGCAACCCAAGGACCAAATGTCGGCCTGATGGTCATATGGCTGTTCGGCCAGCAGCTCGGGTGCCATGTAGAGCGGTGTGCCCTTTATGGAAGTGAGGACATGTGTGCCCATCGTCATGTTGCGTGCCAAGCCAAAGTCGCAGAGCTTGGCGTGCATATTCTTGTCCAGAAGCACATTCTGTGGCTTCAGGTCTCGATGCAGTATGCGATTCGAGTGCAGATAATAGAGTGCCGACACCAGATGGCAGACAACACGCTGTGCATGTTCCTCAGGCATGGCGCCATTGAAGGACAAGTAGCGATGCAAGTCCATGAGCGCGAATTCCGTGACCACAAACAAATCGAATTTGGACTCAAAGGACTCTACCATTTCTATGACATGGGGATGCTTGAGGCGAGCCTGGATGTCGCATTCACGGCGTAGATTCTTAAGCTCACGAGTGGACCGGCCTCGCTACAATTATACAGCTAATTAGTATTCACCTGATGCAGTTACCTCGCCTTTGACGGAATGTTTTTGAAAAATACACACCTTGGATATGACTTTGATGGCCACCACTTTGTCGTCGCTGCGCCGCTGAGCCTTGTACACGCAGCCAAAGGAGCCCTGGCCCACCAAAGAGCTGACCAAATAACGCTCCATGGTCAGCGAAGTGCAGAGGAAACCCACTTTTCTTTTCAAAATTAAAATGCGCCTTCAAATGCCGAAAACTAAAGAAGCCGCAGTGTGACTGCAATTTAAAAACAAAACACTTTGTGCAAAATACCAAACACCCACACTCATCGATGACACATACAAACGATAACAATGATGTCGATAATAGCAGTAATAAATTTGTGGCTCACCTAATTTGATCATTAAATCATACTAAATAAAACATAAAACTTTATTTACTAATCAATACTCTGATAGAACTTAATTGTAGAGCTAATGGATAACTGTTTTAATTATTGTGGAACTATGAATTTGTTATATTCGATATAAAAATACTAGCAGTGCAGCACATCGATAGCACAGCTGGTACAATGCGTTGCAATCAGCTGATTTATCTATGCGACAGCGAAGACATCAGCTGTGGTAAAGACTTTTTTGTTTACGGGTAAAAGCTGCAGCCATATCAGAGAGAACGCTACTAATTTCATCACATCAAACGCCAGCACAAATTATGAATAAACAATCGAACTAACAATATAGACACAACTGAAACGCCAGAAATATGCGCGAGCCCAATTTGTATGTAATATTATCGCACGCGCTAATTGGTAAGTAGCTCTTGTTAAAAATCGCCGGCCGCTTCTGCTTCAGATAGATAATACGCAGCCATTAGGCTCGGGTTTCTTTTTTCTGTATGTGCACCATGTGCGAGTTATTTTCGAGGCACGCACCAACATACGGCATCTCAATCAACTGGAGCGCGAATCCCTATTACGACGAGAAGATGCCCTCTATTACACATTCTACAAGAAGCTAGCCGACGGGCCAGACTTCTGGCATGGCTACGATCAGCTGAAGAACGTCACTGACATTGAATATCCGCACAGTGTCAATGTGCTTCAGCGTTTCTATGTGCTTCCCGAGCTGGTTACCGCGTAAGTAATTCATTTGTCTACCATTTTCCTTGTAGATCCACGCCCTTGTAGCAAATACCTTCCTTTTTTTTTGAGAATTTATATGAATCATTCGATGTTTGGCTAGAAGTTTCAGTTTTCTATTTACCTAATTGATATGAGAGCTAAACAAATCTGAAATATAATCACTCTAGAATGCCAAATCGTTTTCTCTTACATCAACAAATGAAATGAGAGACAGTTTAGAGAGAAGTCAATCAAAGGGAGACTTGTCTGATGCAGTTTTTCATAACTTTATCGTAACTTGATTACAGCTACATCTTCCATATTGTGCGAGCCGGCTTTAATCCCAGCCTGCAGCCCATGGAGTTCTACCTGGAGGTCGTTTGGTTAATGGGCGGCCTGACGCTGCTGGTGCTCTACCTGTACGGGACACTGCTCAGCGAGAATGTATTTGGCGGCATCTATGGCGTCATCTCATACTTAATGTTCCACAGCTTTGCTGGCAAAATCTATGAACGGCCGCTGGCACGTGAAAATTTTGCATTTCCCTTCATATTCCTGCAAATGTTTTATTTGTGCATTTGCATTGGACGACTGCTGCATCGGCAGAAGCACACCTCACGCTGCTTCATGGTAAATATATCTGGCTCATTGTGTAATCAAAAACAATGCTATGTGTTTGTTGCTATTTACCTAGGTCGGCTCGATGTCTTTGTTTACGGCCTGTGCCCTGCTCTCGTGGCCGTTCTCCAATTATCTATTCACCACACAGATACTAATACTAATGTCTTCGTGGAATATATGCTCGATTCCCGCGGGACTGGCCTTTGCCCTTGACTATTCGCTGTCACATCTGCTGGGCAACGCCCTGGCATTTCTGATCTCACACGGCAACACCCAGTTGCTATTCACCTGGCAACTGAGCCTGGCACTCAGCATGTTCGTGATTACACTCTTCCGGCAAATGCGTAATCGTCTCCTGACCAACAGTGTGCAGCAAGGCGATTACTTCTCGTTCAAGTTTTTGTTGCTGGCGCCGCTGTTCGCCAATAACATGCAGAGCAAACTTGTGGACATGTTGAACAGATCGGGTCTGCTCAACTGGCAGGAGAACACGTATGTACACTATTGCGACATGTGGGCCTACTGGATTCTGCAGACGAAGGTGAGCTTTGTGACCAATCTGTCGGCATGCAATCCGCTCTATGAACGCGTCGCCTGGTCGGAGCTGTGGCAGCTGGTTAAGACGCTGATCGTGAAGCCGTATTGCATGTACGGCGTCGTCATGCTGGCCACGTTCTTTCGCAAGTGGCGCAAGAGCAACATCATCACCAAGGCCAATCAGGAGCAACGGGAGCGTGCTCGCAACTATGTACTGGAGGATTTCCTCGAGGAGCATCATGTGTCTATGAGCGATATGTCCAACAAGCAAACCGAACAGCAGCTCCAGCAATGCTTCGCCATGCTCGAGAGCTGTGACCACGACTACGAGCGCTACAAGCGGGAAAAGGCTAAAATGCAGCAAGAGCAGCCACCGGAGCGCGATGACTTCATGCAGGACATCAAGCGGCTCAAGGCACAAATACATCGCAACAGTGATAAGCAGCGCAAGGAGCGCGAGCAAGCCAGCGAATCGTCGTGTGCCAAGGAGCCGTCGTCCACTGAAACTGCAGGCCAAGCAAAGGCAGAAGCGGAAAAGGAAAAGGAAACAAAGACAGAAGTGGAAAATATAATTGAATCTGAAGTGCCGCCGACAACGACTACAAGTGAAGCGGAAGCAGAGCCTAAACCTGAACCTGAAACTGAGGAAACTTTACCGTCCAAAGCCAAGGAGCCCAAAGAGCCAGCCAACGGCAAACGCCGTCCGGCGTCGTCAGCGCGCCGCAACTCCGTTGTGCCCACCATCAATGCTCAGATATTGAATTTGCATTACATGTACAGCTTCATCCAGATGGTGATCTTCACACTGATTGGTCTGTCCGTGCGCAAGCTATTCTTTCTTAGCTTCACGCAGGGCTGTGTGATAGCGCCGACGATCTGCTCCAAGATCTGGTATCATCGTCAGCGCAATGTCTTCTGGTCCGTCTCACTGGCCGTCTTCCTGCTCAGCATGTTCGATCCCGGCATGGTGGTTAGCTCACAACATCTCTCATATGTATAACAATTAATGTAACTCAATTTGCAGAATATACGCGAGGAATACTTTCCCACGCGCTACAGTCAGCAGACAGATGACCTGGAAGGCATGCTCGAGTGGATCAAATTGAATACGGAACGCGATGCCGTATTCGCTGGCCCCGTCGAAATAATTGGCACCGTGCACTTGACAACCAGACGGCCGATCGTCAATCATGCACACCTCGAAATGCGTCAAATGGCGTAAGTCTCATTTTTGAGTGTTTTGTCCATTCACGATCTATTATGTCAATCAACTACTTCACAGTGAGCGCACGGAGCACGTCTACTCGGTATACAGTCGCCAGCAATCATCTGATATCTACAATCAGTACACACAGTTGAAAATCCAATACTTGATCATATCGCTAGACGAGTGCACCAATGAAGTGCAGTAAGTCTTTTGATTTTATCAATTATATTACTTTTATTAATAGATCTCTTGTTTTTTTTTTTACAGTGATGACTGCGACATCCTGTCCATGTGGGATGATAAGCAGCCAGCATTTCGAAAGTATCCACAATTTTGTCACGAGCTTCTGAGCAAGAATGTGCCGAGTTTTCTTAGGGTATACACCAATGATAAGTATGGCATCGTCAAGATGTTCTCCCAAAGTGTGCAGATCAATTTGAAGCACAACAAAATGCCTGAAATGTCCATGTGAGATGGACAACAGGCTCAAGGACTATAATATATTACGAAAATTGACGATGATGATGCTGATGATGATGATGATAATAATGATGATGATGCTGATGAAATGTATTAGCAGTGGGCGAGTAGGCGTACACAGACCCCATTATTGAGATGTTGACACCAAAAAAAAAAAAAGCAAAAATCGCTACAACTAAACAAATTCTATAAAAATATAAATATGGAATATATATATATACATATATGTATGTGAATATATAGCTAATAAGCTGACAAATGTAATTACCTAAATTGCATTTGGCTAACACGACGAATTTTGTTCAGTTTGGATTTGATTTGATTTGGAATGCATTCCCACATCACAATATATGATAGCCATATATGTGTATATATATATATATATATGTATATGTGTGTGTGCATGTGTACGATTTAAGTTAAGTTTAGCTACGGATTCGACAGCAAAATACTTTGGCGCGTGTAGCGCAGCGCTCTAGGCTCGGCTACACTCTAATTTTCATTAAGTGCGTTTAAGTTTAAGCTAAGCTTTTTACATATTACGATTAAATAACGCTAACGCGTATGATCTGGGCATCCATTCCATGGAGCCCTGCCACATGGTTGTCCTCCCTACCCCCTCCACCTCCTCCTCCTCCTTCGTCTCCTCATTCTATGTATATGTATGCATTTTGTCCCAGATAAGAAATGTAAACTTAATGATGACCTCCCAGACTATAAATAAATTACTTAAATAAAGTTGAACAATCAAAAAAAAAACGAGATTTAAAACGCTTGAAGCATTCGCTTGATTTTTGTGTAAACTTCATTTTATTTCCATATTTGTTCATGTATGCATGTGTGTGTGTGTGTGTTTGTATTTGTTTCTTCTCTTTTTTTTTTAATTTGCTTTGTTATTGTAATCCATTTGTTTTGTTTTCTAAATATAGTTCAATGGTCATTTACAGAAAGCACCAGAGCTTTGGAGTTAAGTGGAATTGGAAACGCTTGAGTGGGGCTATATGTACATGATTACGTACTATATCCACAGATTCAGTTATGATTATACTGTTTACTATTATTTTGTATTTATTTTGTATTTGTAGCATATACGGAACGTTAAACATCTCAAAGCGTAGTTTAAGGCTCAAGCGTGCTTCTCTCTATATGGCTAGAAGTATTTAAGATACCTCCACTAGCTCTATCTCACTCTTCCACTACCTCACGCGGTCTCTCTCTCTTTGCACATCTCTTGGAAAAGAACCGAAAGTGCAGCTGAAGATATTTCTTAAGTATTGCTGATAAATTTGTTTAGCTTTAAGGCGAGAGCAATGTAGAACTGAAAGTCAGTTAAGTTATAAAGCATAGCAATCAGGCTAAATGTCTGTTAACAGTTAGCTACAGTCTTTCTTAATTTACATAATATACATAGCTATATACATATATAGTGTATACATATATATATAGTATATTTATACAATGTTCTTGTGCTTATTGGAAAACTCTCATTGGAAACGGAACGTGTTTCTTCTAAAGGTAAAATCAATAACAATTTCATTGTTTGCTTTCGCTTGTTTCTACTAAAGTTTTGGAAGCAATTTAGCTATATTTATTATATATATATATACATATATAGATATATATATATTTATTTATTTTTTTCCTGTAAATTATGTAGCGCAAGGCAATTTTCTTTTGTATTATTAATTTTATTATTATTATAATTTTTTTGTTAAATATTTAAAAAACTCTTTCCTAACATGCTGAAATCATATTGTTTATATAACTCTCTATACACTAATGTACACTGTACACATGTATAATATTTTAATAATATTTGTTTTCTTCTTTATTTCTTGGTGCGCGCTACAGTGCAAAATATTTGCTCAATTATAAAATTCATTCACAGTTTTTTATGTTTTTTTTTTTACTCCTCTTTTTTCTTTTTTTGATTATCTGACTTGAACAAATCATAATTATATAGAAACTGCGAGCAGCTTGGTTTATGAATTAATTTAATTAAAAAAAAAAAACAAAAATTCAATATGTATATTTTTTTTATGTTGAAAATCTTTTTTTTTTTTAATTTTAAAACTCTAAATATTATTTAAAAATATTAATTTAAAAAAAACCTTTTTGATAAGCTTAAAAACTGATAAATTTACAAAACTTTTTAAAGATAAAAAGAAAAGTTTTTATATAAATATGTATATTTATATTATTTACTTGAAATAATTATCTTCAGCAATTATGTAAGTTATGCTTGTAACTGTAAATCACTACATAAACCATAAATTAGCTAAGAATTTCTCTCAGTGTATGCGTGTGTTCCTGTTCATGTTCGAGCTTTGATTTTGCTATATACGAGTATTAATAAATCTTTATAATGTCCTTCAATTGAATTTATATCACAGCAATATTTTTTTTGTCATTTCATTATGTAAATTACACAAGTGTGTAGGTGTCTGTGTGTGTGTGTGTGTGTGTGTCTATGTGTCCACAATACATTCATATGAGCACAAAATGTTGAACATTTCGTTTTTTTTTTCAATATTTTGTTAACATCTTTCACGTTTATCTACAGAGTGAGCTCTCCTTTAGCTGGGCGAAAATGTAGAATGTTTTGGATACGAGTCGAGCTATTTTGTTAGCAGTCGATTGGGGGTGTTCAGTTCGTGTTACAAAAATGTTGTTTAACAATTAACAGTAATAACAGTAATAACATAGCATGTTCGAAGCGAATGAAACCGAAAATCAAAATATCGCGCCTGCAGCACAAACGATAAGCTCCTACGTACATCCAACTGATGTATGCATGTATGTCTGTATATATATGTGTGTGTGTGTGTGTGTGTATATATAATGGGTTAAACCGTAGCACAATCAACAACCTAGATAGATCTGAACGGGCGTAGCCAGTAAATTGCACTTTGTACTCTCAAATACGTTTGATGGTGGGACCTGTAAAGAATACGGAAACTTTACGCTTAAACTTTTCCATGGTCGGCTCCTGATCCTCCTCCTCGTCATCATCGTCATCATCATCATTATAGGGCTGTCCATTGTGGCCAAAGATGACGGTGCGCGTAAATGGCGGCACGCTCTTGGGTCCGTCGGATTCACTGAAACCGGGATTAAGTATTATATTCGGTATAAGCTCAATGCTGTCCCAACCATCTTTGAGTTCTACAAGGCCGCATAGCATGATATAGAAATAAGAGTTAATATGAAAGAGAGAGAGAGAGAGAGAGAGAGAGGGAGAAATGGAGATGAATAGAGAAAGAGAAAGAAAGAGAGAGGGAGAGTGTGCGTGTATTGGAAAATGAAATAGACAGTGTGAGAGGCATAGAGAGACAGAGATGGAACGAGAGTTGAGATAAATAGAGAAAGAGTAGAACGAAAAAATAGCATTAAACATCATTTGACATTAATTACATTACCTTTTTGCTAGTTGCTTTTATTTTACTTTAATTTTGTTTTTTTCAGTAATTGTGTTAATGTGCGTATATAGAAAGAAATGTGTGTGTGTGTGTGTGTGTGTGCGTAAAAGCGAGACGAAAGCGGCGTATACGTAATAATTGTGTTTGACACATTTTTGATAACATTTTCAAATTAAGGCCAACATGTGTGAGTGTGTGTGTGTGTGTGAGTGAGTGAAAGAGTGTATATATGTGTGTATATTTGTGAAAGCGTATACGTAATATTGTTATTTAGCTGAATTTAGATGATATTTTCATATCAAGGCATACATATAGATGCATATGTATATGTATTTTTAATGTATGTATGTGTGTTTGTTCATATATGACATACTATATGTATGTCTAACAATAAGCACATTAACTGAAATACAAATCAAAACAGAAACAATACAAGACTCTAGAGAATGTTCCAATAAATGTATTTTACTTTCTTTATATAAGGATTGAAACATTTAATTGGCGTGCCACAACACAAAGCACATCGAATGGAACATTAATATCTACTTATGTATATGTAAGTATATATGAACATATGCTTGTGTGTATATAGTTTACAACATCAATATATATGTATATATATAGATATATAGATTAACTAACATTTGCTTATATCGTTTATTACACATTTAAATGGAATATTAAATTTTGAATTGAAAATTGAAAATGGAAATTGAAAATCGATATGGAAACTCAATAGCAAAGTGACAGCAGAGGAAGGCAGAAAAGCATAAATCATATATCACCGAACGTATCACACGCTGCCAAGTTGCCCATATAATTAACATATCAGATCGTATCATATATAGGTACTTTGTTTCGTTTTTCATTTCACTTTTGGTCACGGCTTAAAGCTTCTTTGATTATTATTTAAATGTTTTCAATAGTATTTGAAATAGTTATATAAATTTCTTGTCCTACTTGTTCAGTGCATATTGCTAGAGCTCTACTTATGGTTCTTAGGTGCGAATTGAGATTGTGCTCGTTGTCTATCACAGATGTGGCTAAATAACTTTGGTCGCTAATATATTGAGGTCTTGCGTAGAGACGGCATTTAGTTTTCAATATTTTTAAATAATTATTTTGATTGAGAATTATATATATTATATATATTATAATATATTTAGTAAGATCAGCTTGTGAATTTTCTCAAGTTTATACTCGTTCATGAAGCGGGCTATATACTCTATATTGGTTTTATGCTATGTTCGTCTTGCTGTTGTTCCATTTATCGTACAACCGTCCGTTTATCTGACTCTCTGTTCGTCCTTTAGTTTATCCATCTATCGTCCATCCATCCGTTTGTCTGTTCGTTTGTCTATCCGTCTATCTGTCTAGTCATCCGTCCGAGCATTCAACTGTTCGTACTTCTATCTGTGTGGCCGTCTATCTATCTATCTATCTATCTCCGTCCGTCTGTCCATCCGTCCGTTTATCCCACTGACTATCCGTCCGTCTATCCTTCTGCCTGTATGGGCATCTGTTCGTCTCTCCGTCTTTCCGTCCGTCATCCGTTCGTTTTTCCATGACTGTCTGGCTGTCCGTCTTTCCTTGACTGTCCGTCTGTCCGTCTATACATCTGACTGTCCGTCGTTCTATTCATCTGACTGTCCGACCTCTATATCTAATCTGGATAATAATGGATAATACTATATCTGGTCTAATAATAATGCTACTCTGTAAGCTGCTGGAAACTTGGAATTTTAAATATAGACTCGCATTGATAACATAACCCAACATTAGATATATATAGTAGATATATATACGCCCACTGGAGAGACCTTGACAATTTTTGTAAACCTATCAAACTAAATCCCTACCATTTGGCACATTACTCATTATTCAAATTCTCTATAGATGGACGATCAAATCAAATCTGATTATATAGGATCTGCTATAAATTTGGTTGTATTTTAGAAAACTTTTGGTGGAAGAAATTTGAATTTGGGTTTATATAATCTTGTGGAGAAGCCAAGTCTAAAAACATATATATATATATATAGATAGTGTATAAACTATATATTTACAGATTAAAATGTAATTTTTTATTCAAGTATGTTTCAACTTCCTGCACTACCATATATGTATGTATATATAGCCACGCCTCCTGGGGGCCTTGCAAAGCGGAAGACTATACTATAGCTTATACTAAGAGCAAAAGCCAAGTACGAACGAGTATTCTGCAGTCGATGGCAGCCGACTGCAATATTCAGCATTGTTTATAATTGAAATTGATTACGTTATTAACAAATTCTCATTAGAAATTGAATTGAATTGAACATTAAATTAATTGAATTGCATTTCGATTTGGTTTTGTCCTTTTGCAGTTGAATATAATTATTTATTATTTACTTAAAATATAGTTGCTATAGAGCTAACCTGCAATTCTATAAATTTATATATATATGTATGTATATTTATATATACATATATACATTTTATATTATCTATGATTAATAAGCAAACAAAAGCAAAAACAAAATAATAATAATAACAAGCGTGAACTCTCTGGCTCTATGTCCGCTTTGAGTTTTATGTACATATATATATATATAGTATATTGGCTTTGCAGCTAATGATAGTTATTAAGAGTAGCTACTACAACTAGAAGTATGTATATATATGTGATATACACACACATATATATGTATATAGATAAGCATAAATCAAACACCAAAAACAAGGCGAAGGCGAACACCAACAACAACAACAACAACGACAACAAATACAAATATGCAAAGCTTATGTATGCATGAAACCAAAGCTTATGCATCAAAATTATGGCCAATAAAATAAAAATAATAAAAAAATAAAATAAAATAAAAAAATAATGAAGAAGCACTTTAATGGAGTTCAGGCACTATATTTGCATTTCGAATTCAATAAATATATTATAAATACAGAGCCTCGGTTAACGAACACCTCGTATAACGTAAACATTTTTTTTTTTTTTTTTTGAAAATAAATTTCGCTTAACGAACAATGTTTCGCTTAACGAACAATGTTTCGCTTAACGAACAATGTTTCGCTTAACGAACAATGTTTCGCATAATGAAAAAAAAATTGCTAAAATTTATGCTATGCAAAATATTTGCCTGTGTTAAACAATGTCACATAAACATTGTTCGTTTAAGCATTTTTTTTTTTTTTTTCATTATTTTGCATGAAATTCATGTTCAAAATTATTTCAAATGAGGTTTCGGTTAACGAACGTTTGTGTTCGTTAACTGAGAGTTGACTGTATTTTTTTTTTTTAATATTATTATTATTTTTTTTAATATATGACTTGTTTATATATATAACCATTTTTTTTAAATGTATATGTAATTTTTTTAAAATATATTTTTTAATTTTTATAAATTTTTTCTCTATAGTTTTTTGAGTGCTTGAAGTCCATTAAGAAGCAAACGATTCAGTTTCATTTACAACACTGGCAATGGCAATGGCAATGGCAATGCTAATGACAATGACAAGCAACGAATTTGCATTTGCGAATCAGCTGCAATTGCTTTGTTTGCATTATTATAATTTTAGTTTTTTTTTTTGTTAAATTACGAGCAACAATAACAACAACATTAGCCAAATCATAAATCGTGTATGTACAGCATATAGATATACATATATGTATGTATATGCATATGGTTTAGTTAGAGTTATTTGCTATTGTTGTTGGCGAATTGGCTGTACCCATTTGCGTTGCCTGATAGCACTCCTTAGAGAGCACAATACAGAGTCCGATGGCTAATATCACAAGTGTTCCGAGCACTATGCTGACGGCGACTATCCAAATGCGCGGATCGAAATTATCTAAGTCGGGTTTAATAAGGCGTATGAGATCTGCACGGTCCTCGAGCACGTATATATATATATAATTGAGATAGATAAGAGAAAAGAGAAATGATGACAAACGACCAAATTACCAGATACTAAAATACTGAGAGCAAACAAAAAACAAAAAAAAAAATCATCTCTATATGTGTGTATGCTCTCAGAAATGATAGAAATCAAGGTGTATACAGACAATAGTTAATTACTACTAGGATAATGCCGCACAGGATATACACACACGCATGTAGATCTTGCGCGACGTACAGTTGACACCAAATAACAGCAATTTCTACAGATAGATAGATAGGCACGACAGCAAGATCGAACTATCGAATGTTTATCTAGCTAGAACTAAGATTTCGTTTAAAGATCAGTTCTGAATATATTTGAGGCATTTATAGTTAATATACTATTTGTATTTGGTGTTGGCTGTGGGACAGACGTTTGGCAAAATGTGCAAATGAGCCAAGCTTACCCTCCTCCTTGGTCTCGGGCAATGTTGTCACATTGGTGGTCACCACCGTGCCGCTGCCCAGCTCATTGTTGGCCCATATCCGAAACTCGTAGGTGGTGTTGGGCGCCAGCCGATAGACCTCCATTTGACGCTGTGACTCGGAAGTGATTATGTAGCGGAAATGATTCTTGTGAAATTGGGACCGAATGGGCGTCGGGCGTTACTCGCCGGTCACCATCTATACTCACCACATTGGGCGCTATGTTGATGGGATCCATGCGACTCCACGCGTGCTCAAAGCTGGCATTGTAGGGCGGCTGGCGGTACGAGATGTTGCGATACTCAGCCGTGAAGCTGCGCACGGGATAGCCACCGGATTGGGTCTTGTTGAAGCGCCAAATGAGAAAACCCAATATGGTGGAGGCCTTGAAGTATAGCTGGGTGACGGGGCCGGGCGTGGTGCGCACGGTCAGTTTGCTGCGTTGGTATGCCTGGTATGCCTGCTCCTCCTCCTCCACCTGTGCAGGCTGCGTTGGCTCCAGCTGCAGCTGCAGCTCCAGCTCATTTGCCTGCTGCTTCGGCAGCTCCTGCTCCTGCTGCTCCGGCGCTGAGGTAGTTGCTGCTGCTGCTGCTGCTGGCATGGTCACTGCCTTTGCCGTTGTTGGTCTCGCAGTGGTTGTTGTTGTTGTTGTTGTTGTTACGGGCACCGTTGCAAAGCAGACATAGATGCCACTGTCCGAGGTGCTCACATTGCGCAAAACCAATATGCGACCCGTCTATGAAGGACATTCATATGAAAGCAACGGCAAATAATGTGCAGTGTTTGATTATAATTAAAATAAGTTCTATATATATATAGATAGACATAGATGTTGTATGTATATTAAGATCTGTCGTCACCTGTATAATGGTGCTGTTGCTGCCATTCTCCTTAACCCACATTATGTTGCCCTGTGCTATGCAGGGTATGCTAATGTTGCCGCCCTTGTCTGTCGCATATTCGTTGTACTTGATGGTGATACTGAGCACCGTTAGCACTGAAAACAAAAACATATATATGCATATATATATTATGGATATGAGTATAAATATATATAATACGAATATGGAATAAGTATTAAATCGATAACTAATTAACTAATTATGAATAGTTGTTAAGTCTGTTTGGGCTGGCTGACAGATTGACATCTGCTCAGTTTGTGAAGCGAAAGAGAGATAAATATATAGAGAGAGGTACAAAGTGCTATAGCAAAAAAAGAGAGAGGGATAGAGAGAGAGAGAGGGATAGAAAGAGAGAGAGAGAGACTAAGACTGAGACTGAGACTGAGACTGAGACTGAGACTGAGACTGAGACTGAGACTGAGACTGAGACTGAGACTGAGACTGAGACTGAGACTGAGACTGAGAATGAGAATGAGACTGAGGATGAGAATGAGAATGAGAATGAGAATAAGAATGAGAATGCGACTTACACTGAGAATGAGACTGAGACTGAGACTGAGACTGAGACTGAGACTGAGACTGAGAATGAGAATGAGAATGAGAATGAGAATAAGAATGAGAATGAGAATAAGAATGAGAATGCGACTTACACTGAGAATGAGACTGAGACTGAGACTGAGACTGAGACTGAGACTGAGACTGAGACTGAGACTGAGAATGAGAATGAGAATGAGAATGCGACTTACACTGAGAATGAGACTGAGACTGAGACTGAGACTGAGACTGAGAATGAGAATGAGAATGAGAATGCGACTTACACTGAGAATGAGACTGAGACTGAGACTGAGACTGAGACTGAGACTGAGAATGAGAATGAGAATGAGAATGAGAATGAGAATAAGAATGAGAATGCGACTTACACTGAGAATGAGACTGAGACTGAGACTGAGACTGAGACTGAGACTGAGACTGAGACTGAGAATGAGAATGAGAATAAGAATGAGAATGCGACTTACACTGAGAATGAGACTGAGACTGAGACTGAGACTGAGACTGAGACTGAGAATGAGAATGAGAATGAGACTGAGACTGAGACTGAGACTGAGACTGAGACTGAGACTGAGACTGAGACTGAGACTGAGAATGAGAATGAGAATGAGAATGAGAATGAGAATGAGAATGAGAATAAGAATGAGAATGAGAATGAGAATAAGAATGAGAATGCGACTTACACTGAGAATGAGACTGAGACTGAGACTGAGACTGAGAATGAGACTGAGAATGAGAATTAGAATAAGAATGAGAATGCGACTTACACTGAGACTGAGACTGAGACTGAGACTGAGACTGAGACTGAGAATGAGAATGAGAATGAGAATGAGAATGAGAATGAGAATGAGAATGAGAATAAGAATGAGAATGCGACTTACACTGAGACTGAGACTGAGACTGAGACTGAGACTGAGACTGAGACTGAGACTGAGACTGAGACTGAGACTGAGAATGAGAATGAGAATGAGACTGAGACTGAGACTGAGACTGAGACTGAGACTGAGACTGAGACTGAGACTGAGACTGAGACTGAGACTGAGACTGAGACTGAGACTGAGACTGAGACTGAGACTGAGACTGAGACTGAGACTGAGACTGAGACTGAGACTGAGACTGAGAATGAGAATGAGAATGAGAATGAGAATAAGAATGAGAATGAGAATGAGAATAAGAATGAGAATGCGACTTACACTGAGAATGAGACTGAGACTGAGACTGAGACTGAGACTGAGACTGAGACTGAGACTGAGACTGAGAATGAGACTGAGAATGAGAATGAGAATAAGAATGAGAATGCGACTTACACTGAGAATGAGACTGAGACTGAGACTGAGACTGAGACTGAGACTGAGACTGAGACTGAGAATGAGAATGAGAATGAGAATGAGAATGAGAATGAGAATGAGAATGAGAATGCGACTTACACTGAGAATGAGACTGAGACTGAGACTGAGACTGAGACTGAGACTGAGAATGAGACTGAGAATGAGAATGAGACTGAGAATGAGAATGAGAATAAGAATGAGAATGCGACTTACACTGAGAATGAGACTGAGACTGAGACTGAGACTGAGACTGAGACTGAGACTGAGACTGAGACTGAGAATGAGAATGAGAATGAGAATGAGAATAAGAATGAGAATGCGACTTACACTGAGAATGAGACTGAGACTGAGACTGAGACTGAGACTTAGACTTAGACTAAGACTTAGACTTAGACTTAGACTTAGATTGAGACTGAGACAGAGACTGAGAATGAGAATGAATGAATTTAATGAATGATTGAAATAAAGTGGTGAAAAAAAGAAAATGAGAGAATGAGAGAAATAAGAAAAGAGAGAGAGAGAGAGAGAGAGATAGAGAGATAGAGAAAAAGAGAAAGATAGAGACAGATATTCTTAGCTTGGCACATCTTCACAAAGCTAAATGGCAAACGACAAAATTTTGATTATCAAACATCTATTACAACAGTTATATAGAGCACGTGAGCCACTTGGATTAATTGGCACGATATAGCCTTAAAGCCAATTAATTATGTATGCGTAGCGCGATTTTTGCCTTGCTGTGCTACGAGCGAGCGCAGAGCTCAGTTAAGCGAGTCATGGGCAGCCGCACGGAGCTCTTTCTGTCCGGCTACTTCCGGGTGCTGGCGCTCACCTGCAGCGCCCAGAAGGCGACGGTGCAGCGGCTGCTGAGCAGCTACCTGGCGCTGGTGCTGGCCGATATGGTGCGTCAGGTGTGGCGTTACTTTGAACACAACTGGGTGATGAACGAGACGCGCAACCAGCACCATCGACACTTTGGCACCTACACCAGGATCATCGATGCCGTGAGCGTGGCCTATCTGCTGGCCCACATGCTGATGGTGCTGCAGGCGCTGCTGCTGCGGAATCGTGAGCGTCGACTGCTGGCCCAGCTGTCTGGCGTTAGTGTTCCGTCATCAACATGCTTCAACTTGCGCCTGCATGTGGCCCTCGAGTGCCTCATCGTGGGCTGCGCCGTGACCAGAATCGCATTCCTGGCAAGCGAGGGCCAACAGCTGCTGGCCAATCTGCGCGAATTATACACGTCGCAGGCGGTGCGAGCGCGTTACCTGCAGATGTCGCTGATGGTGGTGCGACTCGATGTCAAGCTGCTGACGCTGCAGCAGCAGCTGCACGGCCGCAGCAGCAGCCTCGAGCTGCGCGCCAACTACGCGCACATTGTGCGCCTGACACGGCAGCTCTCTCGCCTCTATGGGCTGTCGGTGCTGCTGATGAACGTGCTCTGCATAGGCGACTTCATTGTCGTCTGCTATGCGTACATCATATTGTGGCGTCTGACAGCTGGCATGAACGTCAGCTGGCTGCTGCTCTGGCAGACCGTCTATGTCGTACTGCCCACAATCATCAAGATTTGGACACTGTGTGCCGTCTGTGACAGCTGTGTCCAGCGCGTGAGTTGATAAGCATATCAAGGCTAAGCTAGGCTAAAGCATTTAAGCATTTCTCTTTGCAGTCACGGCAGCTGCTGGTGCTGATTAATGGCGCCTGGCGGCGGCAGCTAGCGAGCGGAAGCGAAAACGGAAACGGAAATGGGATTAGGGCACGCAAAGCAATCGCACGCAAGCAAACGGATGACTTTTTGCTGCAGATCAGGCAGAACTCGGTGCAGTTCGAAGTCTGCGGCATTTACCATCTGAATCTGAAGACATTGGTCGGGGTGGGCTTGGGCAACATATATGTGCTTCAAACCTAGCTAATCCTCTCTTTTTGACAGATGTTTTTCTTTATAATCGATTCACTGATTATATTTCTACAATTCATTGGACTTACTCAAGCTGAGTTGAGTTGAGCTGAGCGAGCTGAGAGCTTAACTGTTCTAGAAGGAGCAACGACTTATGTTGGCTTTGCCATAAATATTAATTTTAATATATATATATGTTTTTTTTTTTGTATGTATATACATAGAGATATTTGTATACTCATATATATATATATATATATGCCTAATTTAAGATCAATGTTACACGCTTTGAAAAATGCCTTCAAGTTTTTGCTTTAGCAATTCGCGTTTTACTCTTTTAGGGAGACTTATTTCGCAAGTAATACGCTCAGACGTGGAGATCTCAACAGTGCAATAAACACATTCAAGCACACGCATCATAGACACCAACACATACAGAAAAAAGATGTTTATCTGCATTGAGCGCCACAAAAACGTCCTTCAATGAAGATTGTAGGAAAAGTCCTAAAACAGATCATCGCCAGAGCGCGAGCTCTGATTGCCTTGAGTTAGTCCTACATTCATATAGAACTTGAAATACTGACACTAGATAATCTTTAAAGATTTCCTCATTATTGCCTGCATATAAGAGAAACAGCTCACTAATTCTCAGAGCTACATTAATCAGCTCAAAGCAGCAAAGCTCTTTACGCTTCTCTGCTTCCATCAATCGTTGTCACAATTGAAATTGAGACAAACTTATTGCAAATTGAGACACGAAAGTTGAAAATGACATTTCATATGCATGAGACCCTAAAGCCTTGGCCACACGGGAATTAGCCAAAAGGGCAGGCAAACAACTTTCAAATGAAAATGAAAGTGAAAAATGTAATAAAATGGAAATGAAAATAAAAGTATAACTGCAAATGAAAGCTACAAAGTCAATATATCATTTTTTCCTTCGGGAGCTGCGTAACACACAAAAAATTGAAGGCACGAGTCAGAGGGCTGCGACTTTGAAATGCCCTGAAGAGCTGATTTTTCCAGCAGAGCTCTGTCAGAGGGGTTTGGTTAGAAATAAATAAAAATAAATATAAATATACTAAGAAATTTCCCTAAAGAAATGTATAAATATCACACATTCACTATAAAGCTGCTGATATACTAATTCAGTTAGATGACTCTAAATGAGAATATCCGACTAGGAAATTTTCCTGAAATCCTGATTTTTCCAATTACTAATCCTGCTTTTTATTTCTCTTTACTGCTTCCTTCGTCCTAAGAAACAATTTCTGAGCACACGCTCTGCTTATTGCGCAGCGACTGCGCTTGTACATGTGCTCCAGGACTTCACTATGGGAACTTAATTATAGAATATCTTTTCTTCTAGACGATCTTTTCACGTAAAATTTTCAGAGCTTAATACTAATATCAGTATTTATCTATATGCTAAAGCACAAGTCTATACTAGTATAATAATTATAATTATATATAATAACATTTATCGATTAATATCGATAACAACTGCAGATGATAAACAGCCATATAAATTAAAATTTGTAAGGTGTCAGCTTTTGTACCTCATGTGGACAGGCAGACGGACTTAGCTAGCTAGCGAGCTTAGCTCAGCTCATTGTACTACTCGGCCACGCCCCCTACTACCTTCACCTTCATTCGCTAAGCTTACATTTTCAATAGCGAACCAAAAACAAAAATTCATAAATAATAACAAGAATAAAAACATTGTTTTGTCCGCTCATATATCAATAGCGAAGCGAGTAAAGGCTGCTCCCAGCGGACAGATATGTCGCATAGGCTAGGCGTGCTATTCAATAGGCATATCATATGAATTTCGCATGACAACTGTCAGTTCTGAAATTGATAAAGGCCAGCTGTGTGCATGTATATGGATTGATTGAGATATCGACCCCAAAAAACTGACAGGTCAATATGACATATTCAAGCAAAAAACATGAATAAATAAAAACAACAGCAAAAAAGTGTTGCCTACTGCACGGCGTTGCCGTTTGGGGACATCACAACCATTTGATGCGCTTAATAGCCCGATGTAAGCCGATTATGGTGCGAGCCATGGCTCAAAATGGTAATCCGGCTTAAAGCGCACAGGCGAGCGAAGATTGGAGCCAACGACGACTGCATTAAACCCACTCTGAACTGCATTTTGGTGGGGAATGGAGAGAGTATGCTAATTGCATCAGTAGATAAGAGCTAAAGATCTGGCTATGGATCTGTGAGAGAGCTAGTACTATAATAGATGTATATATCAAAATGTAAGTGGCTCTGTAGAGACAGTGAATAAATGAGTGCATTTTGGTTGGGGTTGAGAAGGGTACTTCAATTGCTTTGCTTTGGAATACCAAGAGATCTTTTAGAAGATATGAAAGATATATGGCATGGGTCATTCCTATTGCTCTCTTTATAGATATGTATGTGAGATATATTTTATATTTATTTATTTATTTTTTGTAATTTTTTTATTTCGTTTTATTTTTATTTTTTTCTTTATTTTATCATTTATTATTTTTTTTAATTAATTATTTTTTAAATTTTTTTTATTTATTTTTTTTTTTGCAATTCCTACTATAGATATGTATGTAAGATATATCTATTCTAATTTAAAATTTTATTTTTATTTTCTTTAAATTTTTTTTTTTAATTTTTATTTTTTTTTTAATTTTTAATTATTTATTTTTATTTATTTATTTTATATGTAATCTGTAGTTTTCTTTAGTAATTTAGTATTTTAGTTTATTTAATATTTATTTTTATTTTTATTTATTTATTTTACATGTAATCTATAGTTTTCTTTAGTAATTTAGTTTATTTATTATTTATTTTTATTTTTATTTATTTATTTTATATGTAATTTGTAGTTTTCTTTAGTAATTTAGTATTTTGGTTTATTTATTTTTATTTTTATTTATTTTATATGTAATCTATAGTTTTCTTTAGTAATTTAGTTTATTTATTATTTATTTTTATTTTTATATATTTATTTTATATGTAATCTGTAGTTTTCTTTAGTAATTTAGTATTTTAGTTTGTTTATTATTTATTTTTATTTTTATATAATTATTTTACATGTGTTCTATAGTTTTCTTTAGTAATTTAGTTTATTTATTATTTATTATTTATTTTTATTTTTATATGTAATTTGTAGTTTTCTTTAATAATTTAGTATTTCAGTTTCTCCCAAGCTTATTGAGCATTACGTTTATTCATATGACAAACATAATCATGGAACTCATTTTTGGTTGCATGGCTACATAAATAAGCAGATTTATCGCATTCAAAGTGAGGATAATCCATGTGCTTTTGTCGAAACAGTATTACAACCACAGGAAGTTATTGTTTGTCGCGCTTAATGCACTGCCATTGCCACTGAAGCATATAATCATATTGTCATGATTGTCATGATTGTCATGATTGGGGAAAGTTCTGTACACAATTGAGCCCACTACGCGCCAGGCGTGACTTTTACATTTATGGAGAATAACAAGTTCTCAATTGTCTTCTTTTTTTTGCATGTGTGTGTGTGTGTGTGGGGGGGGTTAAATGTGTCAGCTGTATCAAGTTTATATACAAATGTTGAAGTCTCTAACTTCAATGCAGCAGAAGATAATACAGGGTGGAGCAAAAGTAACGAATGCTATTGGAAAACGCTTTGCAAGTGACGCAAATTCGCAATTCAGTTTTGTCATTTGCGAAATAAGCAAAATGGGAATACAAATCGACAAGTCAAGAAAGAGGTTGCCTCAAGCAAACAGAATTACGAATGAAGGAAGCATTTACAGATTACTTAAACTATTCTTTTTTAATTTATGCCAAGACTCTCAGATAATATTCGCCAGAAAGTCGAGAATCAGTCCAAAATAAATTATATTTCTGTATATTGAACGTGACATAAGGAACATATGAAAATTTATTGCATGGCATTACAAGCTTCAATGCTGCGATTCGAGTCTTAGCGTACAATCCAGCTCAACCTTAAGCAGTTCTTAGCTCTACACATTAAGGCTACAGTAATTATGTGAATGTCAGCATTTAGCATTGAGCTGAGCAAGAAAATTATTCGTATGCGCTCGGGTTGAGACGCCTGCAATTGTCAGTTAAGTTTCTGCTCATCATTTCGAGCACATTTTAGTCACGTTCCCAGTTTTGTGTCCCTGGGCATTGAGAGCAATTGACAAATTTGGCTGTGTAGGTGTAGATATACATTTATGTTTGTGTGTGTGTGTCCAAAGGACCAAAAGCAAGCACACAAAAAATCGACATCCAAAAAGAAACAGCATCAGCATCAGCATGCGTCATTTAACTAAGCACTGAACATGCTTTCAGTGCTTCAACATTTAATGCTATGTCAACAAGACGGCAAATACACTTGGAGAAATAACTATAGCACTTCAAGTACTTGAGCCATCTATCAAACATAATTTGGATATTTGAAAGCATTCAACAAATTATTATTTGTATTATTATTAATTTTTTCAAATTTATTTTTTAACTAAAAATTTTCATATATTATTAAATTTCTTTAATAAATTATTTTTGTTATCTATAAAATTTAATTTGGATTTTTGCAAGCATTGAATGTTTTTATTATTATTCATTATATTTAATAACCATTTTTTTTTTTTTTTTTTTTTTTGGTAATAATCTTTTATTCAAATAGTTTTTAGTTTTTAAATTTATTTTAATAAATTTCTAAAATTATCTATAAAATTAAATTAGAATTTTTGCAAGCTTTGAACGCTTTTGTATTTATTTCTTATTTTTAATACTTAATACTAAAATCGTTGATTAATTAATTTATTAAAATAAAAATTGTAATTTTGTATTTCATTTATCTATCAAATTTAATGTGGATTGTTGCAAGCATTCAACTTCTTTATTATTATCAATCATTTTTAATATTTATTATTAATTTATTTTATTAAATTTATTATTATATTTATTTTTTATTATTTATTATATTTATTTTAATAAATTATTTTAATTATCTATCTAATTTAATTTATATTTTCAAGCAATAAATAATTTTTTATTATTATAAGTTATTACTTTTAACAATTAATTTTAGATTTATTTTATTTAATTTTTAATTAAAAAACTTTCAAAATAATTAAATTTAGTTTACTAAATTTTTAGAATTATCTATTCAATTTAATATGGTTTTTTGCAAGCATTCATCTTTGTGTTATTATTATTACTATTTTTTTTTTTTTTTATTATTATTCATTCATTATATTTAATTTTAATTAAAAATTTGCATGTTATTAAATTGATTTCAATAAATTATTCAAATTAAGTTTTCTTTTATCTACTATCTAATCTATTAACACTGAAATTTGCTTAAATTTATCTTCACATTGAAACAACTCGACTCTTTGCCGTTGCCTTGAATATGATTGAAACTTGTGTCCGCCTGTCACACAGTCTGTCATGCCGTCTGTCATGCAGTAGTCAGCTCTGCATGCGTTCATCATGTTGATGAAGCGCCAGCAAATACGAGCTGGCCCCACCCGAACAGTAATAACAACTTTTGAAATGTTTGATATGCTCTCAGCTGAAATGGGGCAAAGGGGAGATATGCATACCAAAAACTCATATGCACGCATACATGTGCACAAGTAGGCAGGCTTTGCCTGGCATGGGGTCAGAATGTGGGCATATCGAGCTTAACGCCAGATAAGGGCAAGTTATGCTACGCTGCAGTTGGTAAATACAAAAGGCTATAACACGCACACACGCACACACATGCACACACACACACGTGCAGACGTACGCCCACGCACACATTATATAAGGCATTGTGTTGCCTCAGCGCCTGAGAGTATGCAATGAAATTTTATAGAATTTTTGTAAATCCAAAAATTCAAGCAATTTGCAACGGCCTACAGGTGCGACGCTCCTTCCAACTAACTGAATGCTATATATATATGTAGTCTATCGATTCAGCTTAATATATGCTCAAGCATGTCCAGCTGCAGAAATTTGCATATGTTGTAGGCGCTGCTAATTAAGCAAGACTTCAATTTATATACCCAAAAAATAACACATTGAAGCACAAATTGAAAGGAAATGCATCCGCTTTCATTTGGATTATGAATCAGGCAAACATGGCAAAGGAAGTCAAAGAAAATGTTGCAATTCAGCATTCGTGTATATTTAAGTGAAGCCCAAAAGTTTGTTCAAGTGTTCTGTTCGCCGAATACCCTGTAAAACTTATATATCGTGTGGCATTTGGATGGAACGTAAACATAAAACTGAAATGGCTGCTGCGAACAACTGGTAAACTATATAACCATATCTATCTATAATCTAATGAACTGAAACAAATTGAGTTGCAAATATACATATATATATACACATACATCTACATCAATCCCAGCAGCCAGTCTCTAGGATATTTGGCTAGCTGTTCAGCTGCTAGTGTATTCTCAACGCGCTGCCCATAAAGTGGAAGCACAAACGAAATAATTTCTGTATACCCGCTCGTAATATTTAAGCAAGCATATTTGCTACTACTGCATGTCTCTGCTCATTACAATTAAATAATTCTAATTCAACAACTTGATTAACTCATATTCCAAATGACATCTATGGAATACTCCCAATGTGGACGCTGTGCCTATTCAACCCCAAACCAGCATTACGCAACTAAATACGCCCAACTGCAATCGTTGCACTTGCCATATACATATATTTTCTTTTTCCTGCATACTTTTTGCTTTTGTTGGCGACTTTCATTTTGGCTCTTTTGGGCTTCAGTGGAAATGTCGGCACAGCCACGTTCCGGTCGATTCAATGCAATTTTATTTTTCATTTTCTATTTTATTTTTTTATTTTTTGCTTTCCTTTTCAACGGCTTTTGAGCTCTGAGTCCAGTTGCATTTGGTGGCCACAATGTTGTTAACCAATTGACAAACATTTTTCGTTGCTTGGCTCCGACTCGTTTTCAATTGCATTGCGTCTCAGTTTCATTGTATTTGCGTAGATTTTAGAAAAGGCAGCATGGGCAGATACCCTGTAGATATAGCTAAGCAATTGGAAAAAGATGCAGTTGGGAGGGGGAGAACGAGAGAGATATAGATGAAGAGAAAGGCAAAGAATATGAGACGAAAATACAGAGAAAAAGAAAAGTGAGGTGGGAAAAAAACAGGAGAAGGGATAGGGAGAGAGAGAGAGAGAGAGTGAAAGATAGCTGGAGATATATATAAAATTATATACAGCGTATGGAAAAATAAAGAGATATATGTAGAGAGAAAGAGGGAGGGGAGAAAGAGAGAAGATGGAAATCATATAAAGAGAACAAGACAAAGAAATGGGGAGACAGAAATATCTAAGTATTGAAAGTAGGAGAGAGACAGATGGAGTGAGAGAGATAGGTGGAGGGAAAGAGAGAGGGAGATAAAAGAGAGATAGAACAGGGAGAGATAGAGAGAGATCGAAAAATAATGTGAGCTAGAGAGAGAGAAAGGAAGAAAATGAGATAGGATGATATAAAGATATCTATGTAGAAAGGGAAAAAATAAAGATCTTCATATACACACATATATACCTATATACCCAAGAGAGAGACAGATAGAGAGCTTATAAGTAGAGAGAGGCAGAGATATGTATCTATATAGAGGGATGGAGAGAGAAAACCGATTGAGATAGGCGAAGAGAGAAAGACAGAGAAAAATAGAGGGAGAGCTAAAGTGCGAGATATGAAGAAATTGACAGAGGAAAATAGAGAGGAAGAGAGAGAGAGAGAGAGACAGAGAGAGAGAGAGAGAGAGAGAGAGAGAGAGAGAGGGAGAAATGAGATAGATAGGGAAATAGAAATGGATGGAAGGAGAGAATTAAAGAGAGAAAGCGATATTTAGAGATCAAGAGAGAGAGGTTGGGTTAAAGACACATAGAAAGTGGGAGAGATATGTGTATGTATTAGTAATCGTTTTACTGTAGTCTTTAGCGCAAAAGCGTCTTCCAGACGATAGAGCTCCCTTTCTTCTAGGCATAACGAACTTCAGGAATTCATATTTAATACGAGTTAATCCATCTATTTCCATCTGAACATTGGTTTATGTAATATAAAGCGATAATCTTGAATCTACAAATCTAGAAATCTAAAGCAGCTAAAACAAAGTCTCAAACTCAGCAATAAAACCAAATCGTTAATACCATCATTGCAGGGTATGCATATGCGCGCAGCTAACATTTCCAGCAGCAAAGTACAATAAATAAATATTGTTGGTTTTATTATTATTATTTTTATTATTATTATTGTAATGGAAAAAGAGCTTTTAATCTTGTACAAAATGCGCTTAGCAAACAGGAGAAGAATAACGAGAAGAAGTCCCAGCTGAGCGGGAGAGAAGAACTCCCCTCGCATTTGAGAGCATATTTAGAATTGTTTTCTAGCTACTAGCTGCGGGCCATTTGTAAATGTAACTGACTGGACTCAAGAAATCAACCGAGTGTAGGTCAATGAGGCAATTTGGCAGATGGCCGATGGCAGAGATTATGACGGCCCGCTCGGAGCACAACACAAGCAATAAGAATGAAAGTGCTGAGTGCTGTGCCTTGTCTCGCTTCCCTCTCTCTCTCTCTCTCTCTCACTCCCTCTCTCCAGCAAGTCAACAAAGTAGTAGCTTGCCAGAATTAATTAAAATTCATAATTAGTTGCAGTTGCAGGTTGCTGGTAGCAACGTGAATGCGACACAAAATGACAAGGGAAAAAAGCCAAAAAAAATGCTAGAACGTTTGAAAGAAACAAAGTGAGAGAGACAGAGAGAGAGACAGAGCTGAGTGGAACATGGAGAGTGAAAGCGTGATGGAGAGATGAAGAGACGAAAGAGCAACCCTAAGTAAATGTCAATTGTAATTATGTGCTTAATTCTGCTGTCGCCGCAAAGTTAACTAGCCAAATGATTCGAGTCGTTGCACATGGGACGTTTGTGTAATTTTCTAGTTAAACAGCATATGCTGCACACTTCACATAATAAGCAGAGCGTGTGTTTTTTTGATTACAAATATGTGTATACACACTCACACATTGTCATCACCATACAAATAAATGCTGGCTATGTGATTATGGGAATTGCGCATGGGGGCGTATGCGTAATATTATGGCATTTACTCTAATTGAAGTAAACACAGTATAACAAGAGATGTTTGCCGCTACGAAACGTTTTTTTTTTAGATTAAAAATATGTAATATTAAATATAAAACATGCCATTCAGGCACTCGCCAAGTATAGAATTCATTATGCGATTCTAGGAAACGCACACACGAGGCGTATGCGTAATTTTATAGCAAAAGCATTTAATTTGTATGAGTTAAACGTGGTACACTGAGCAAGGTCAGTGGACGAGTATTTGGAGCAATTTGTTGGCCTAACAAAAATGTATACCCTATAATTCAAGCTTTGACTGATCAGATGAACTGAAAGGCTGAACATGGTACGTATACGTAATTTTATAGCAATTGCTTTGAATGAGATAAAAGGAGCATATAGAGCAGCGTTTGTCGTGGCAAAGAATTTCTGTGGCTCAAAATGCGTATACCCTGTAATTTATGCACTCACCAAATAAGTATATATAACTTGTCTTAAGACTCTGAGTTACACAAATACAGGGCGTATGCGTAATATTATAGCAACTTGAGCTGAGCACAGATTGATTGGGCTTAAATCTACATACCCTATAATGTGTATAATGTAATGACGTATGTAACTCGTGTTATTATACTCAGCCTTTCATTAAGGGGTAACTTGATAGCTAGAGCATTTTGCTTGAAAGAAGCTAAAGTGAGCATGGTAAAGAGCGCTTGTTGGTTGGCTATAAAGCATACCCTGTAATTTCAATTACTAATGACGTCTCGTCGACTCGTCTCTCGCTTCACCCTGCACAATTTTATAGCAGTTGCTATAAATAAGGCAAAATATTAAAAGGTATTTCATAAGTTAAAACTAGGTATACCCTGTAATGCAGACACTCCTTGACTACTCACACTAAAGCGTATGCTTCTCAAAATATATTGTACATACATATATATATTGACCCCAAAGTACAGGAAATGCATCGAATGCCAATTATAGAGACAGCCATATTTTTATAACAAATGGCTGAGAGCTAAGTGCCAGAAATACATCAGCGACATCAGCTGGCGAAATCTGAGCCTTGCGTTCGACCACTCAATGCCATCGATAGGAAAATCAATGCAAAATCAAATTCACACACAAGCACATGCCAACTGTGTGTAGGTGTCTTTGGCATGTGTTTATGTACATATAGAACAAAGAATGCCTGATATTTGACATCTAACCTTTAGCGCTTGGCATTGAGTTTGGACTTGGACTGCTCGCACGGAAATAACCAAAACGTATTGTTGCCTGTCGTTGCTGTTGGTTATTGTCGTAGCAGCTTTGAGCCCTAATTGCACTCTGCAACTAAAAATAACCCCAGTTCGTGGAAAAAAACATCAACAAACACGTCAACCTACAACCTGCAGCATACAACCTGCGCCCTACCAAGCCACCGCCAACACCACCAAGAGCCATCGGCAGCTAACTAAGCAGAAACGACAGGCGTGCAACCACTTGCATGCACCTGAGCCACTCGCACACCCTGTGGTGTAGCCACCGAACAATTAGTCAGCCACACAATGGCTTTTGGCTGCACCTTAATGCACTGTGCGAGAGCCAGGTCGCTCTGTTTGTCTGCTTATTGTTTTATATTTCGACTGCTGTCAGCTGCCTTTGAAATGGCGATGTCCTTGCATGTATAATGCATAGCGAACACATGAATCGGTGGAGCATAGGAGCCGACGTCTGTCACAAGCAACACGTGATACGTAAAGCGGCGAATCAGAAATTCCCATTGAAACGCAGCGTGAATAAATATGCACACACCTTAAGGCAGACCCAGCGACAATACGTTAAGAACTTGATTCCGAAGCGTATGCCAGGTCAAGGAGCAGCAGCTACAGATGGAGCAAAGAAAAAGGAAAGGCAATACACCAGAAGTGGAAAGGAGTTGAAATTGAAGAAATAGTCGTAGAATAGTAAGAGCTGTAGTAGACATCTACTACTAGTAGTAGTTGTAGTAGAAGAAACAGTGGATGTAGTGTTAGTAATATAATAGCTTGAATTGTAGCTGTAAGTTGTACGAATAGTAGTAGAAGTAAGAGTAAGATTATATACTACTATTCTTATTAAGAGTAAGAAGTAGGAGTAATAGCAGAAGTAGTAGTAGCAGTAAGACTAAGAGTAAGAGTAAGAAGTAGGAGTAATAGCAGAAGTAGTAGTAGAAGTAAGAGTAAGAAATAGGAGTAATAGCAAAAGTAGTAGTAGAAGTAAGAGTAAGAAGTAAGAGTAAGAAGTAGGAGTAATGGCAAAAGTAGTAGTAGTAATATAGAAGTAAAAGTAGAAGAAGTAGTAGAAGTAGTAGTAGAATTAGTAGTTGTAGGAGTAAGAATTGGTATAAGTAGTAGAAGTAGTAGTAATTGCAGCTATATAGATAAGCTGAAACAGTATCAGTTGTAGTAATAGTATTAGTAGTAGTAGTAGTAGAAGTAAGAAATAGGACTAGTAGAGGTAGTTCTAGTAGAAGTAGTAGTAGTAAGAGTAAGAAATGGGACTAGTAGTAGAAGTAGTAGTAGTAAGAGTAAGAAATGGGACTCGTTGTAGAAGTAGTAGTAGTAAGAGTAAGAAATGGGACTCGTTGTAGAAGTAGTAGTAGTAGGAGACAGAAATGGGACTAGTAGTAGAAGTAGTAGTAGTAGGAGTAAGAAATGGGACTAGTAGTAGAAGTAGTAGTAGTAGGAGTAAGAAATGGGACTAGTAGTAGAAGTAGTAGTAGTAGGAGTAAGAAATGGGACTAGTAGTAGAAGTAGTAGTAGTAGGAGTAAGAAATAGGAATCGTAGTAGAAGTAGTAGTAGTAGGAGTAAGAAATGGGACTGTGGTAGAAGTAGTAGTATCAGTATTAGTTGGAGTAAGAAATAGGAGTAGTAGTAGAAGTAAGAAAGAAATGGGACTAGTAGTAGAAGTAGTAGTAGTAGGAGTAAGAAATAGGACTAGTAGCAGAAGTAGTAGTAGTAGGAGTAAGAAATGGGACTAGTAGTAGAAGTAGTAGTAGTAGGAGTAAGAAATGGGACTAGTAGTAGAAGTAGTAGTAGTAGGAGTAAGAAATAGGAATCGTAGTAGAAGTAGTAGTAGCAAGAGTAAGAAAGTAATAGTAGTAGGTAGAAGTAGTAGTAGTAGGAGTAAGAAATAGGACTAGTAGTATAAGTAGTTGTAGTAGGAGTAAGAAATGGGACTAGTAGTAGAAGTAAGAAAGAAATGGGACTAGTAGTAGAACGAGTAGTAGTAGGAGTAAGAAATAGGACTAGTAGTAGAAGTAGTAGTAGTAGGAGTAAGAAATATGACAAGTAGTAGAAGTAGTAGTAGTAGGAGTAAGAAATGGGACTAGTAGTAGAAGTAGTAGTAGTAGGAGTAAGAAATGGGACTAGTAGTAGAAGTAGTAGTAGTAGGAGTAAGAAATAGGAATCGTAGTAGAAGTAGTAGTAGTAGGAGTAAGAAATGGGACTGTGGTAGAAGTAGTAGTATCAGTAGTAGTTGGAGTAAGAAATAGGAGTAGTAGTAGAAAGAGGCTTCTCCTGCTTTCTTGCAATAGTATTATAGAAAATACATAGAACTATCAACATTAGTAGTAAGAATAGTAGTAGAAATGTAACTAACAGAGGTGCTAGTAGAACACATAAAAATATTCCTAACAAAAATTAGCACTAAAAGAAGCTGTGGAAGAGCTGTGTTATCAAAATGCAATTATTATAGGAATTCCTGCATTTGTAATATAGAAAATTTTTAAAATAGATTCTAATTCTGATTCGCATACAATCAATAAAAAATAGTTGGAAGAATCTAAATGCTATATACGATTTAGTCAAGCCCGTTTGGCTGAGCTACCCTAGAAGAGACTGAAGCAAACTCAAGAGTTTCAGCCTCGCGGTGCTTGTCTCAACTGCTTGAACAGTCCCCGGAGATGATAAGAACAGGAAAAGCAAACTCAATATCATTAAAAATTTGTTATTTTTCTTTCACTCTACCGGCCACATTCCGGGCCGTGCCGTGCCGTACCGTGCCGTGCCGTGCCGGACTGCATCGCTATCATTGTGGCTCGAGCTGGAATTTCGGCCAGGTCGTGTGGGCACACCAATTAAGCGTGGATGGCGGCAGCATCTGCCAAAAGTTTTTAGGACAAATATCAACATTGAAAGCGCTGGCGAAATTGAATTGTTAGCACTCAGCGTGTGCGCGATGCCATTTCTCATTAATTCATTCTTGGCTGGCCGAAAAGAACTTTTTAATTAAAAGTAAACGCTTCGGCCATTAGATGACCGCGAACGGGACGATAGCCCAAAAAAAATGAGAAAAGATAAAACGAATATAAAGAAATAAAAGTTCGTGCCACGTTTTGGGGCAGCTATTGCCGATGATTCGTGTCATGAGTCCTGCTCTCGTGAGTCCATGCAACGGCCCCAGTTTAAAGCAAGGACCAAAGCAGCAACGACTCAAGGATTTATACGCAATTTGCATGCAAATCGAGTTGGCCAGGAGTAAAACAAATGGGCTGCGACCAAAGGACTGCGGCGAGCGAGACGACAAAGCCCGTCAGAGGAGGGCGAATGGGGGCGTAGGACCTTTACGTACATTGCATAGTTTATTTAGCTGGACTTAGACTTAGTCGAGCGAGATTTATTGCGCAACAACAGAACAATAAGGCCATTAAATTGCCGTTAAACGACAAGTTAAATAGCAAACGGAAAGGCAACTGTAAAAAAAAATAATAATACGATAATGCGCACATGTGCCTAACTCCCAGAACTCCCCATCATAAAAAGCCAAAGCCAACCATAAACTAAGCTTGTGCAAAAACAAGCGACTAGTTCGTTGACGCAACTTAAGGAGCGACAAATCAAAAAATCAATATATATTTTATAACATTCAGTTACTTCGTTTGCTACAAATTGCATCGAGCTGAAGTCGAGAGCTGCTCAACTAACAGATACCCGTCCTGTTATAAAAAAAAGTTCAATCAAATTGAAAGATTGATAAATAATTGGCCCAAATAGTAAATGTGGTCCAATATATTTATATATATATTTCGTACCTTTCAGTTACTTCAATTGCTATAAATTGCATTGGGCTGAAGTTGAGAGTTATTCGACTAGCAGATACCCGTCCTTTTATACAAAAATCCAATCAAAGAGAACGGTTTATAGTAAAAGTGCTCAAATATATTTATATATATTTCATGAATTTCAGTTACTTTCAGTAGAGACTGCCCGACGATCAGATACCCGGTCTCTTATACAGAAATGTCAAGAATCAAATGTGCCAATAAACAATTCAATCAAAGGGAATGATTGACAGGCAATTGACCCGAATAGTAAATGTGGTCCAATATATTTATATCTATATGTTTTTTTTTATAGCATTCAGTTACTTAATTTGCTATAGATTATACAAAGTACCGGGTATCTGCTAATCGAGCAGCTCTAGACTTCAGCTGAATGAAGTCTAGAGCTACTCGACTAGCAGATACCCGGTACTTTGTATAATAATATATATACATTGTATAAATATGCAATAAGTCAAGTATATAAACAGAACAATTGTACAGATAGTTGACCAAATTAGTCAATATAGTCAAATAAGTAAGCTGATCGACTACAAGATATCCTAACTGATTAACTGAATAACTATTCATGTGAAAATGGGAATTTAGGATATAATGGAGTTGTGAAAATATATGTAACAGGCAGAAGGAGACGTCGCAGACTCCACAAAGTATACACTTGACTCTTCTTACTCTTTGCAATCTCTTTCTCTTCTAGCAAATCGAATGACTTGAATTTTTTTTTTAAATAGATACCAACAAAACGAGACTAAGAACTCAAGCATCCATACAGTAGAAGTGAAAATATAGACCTTTGAAGTTACAATATTGAATTCGTGTTACAGTTTTGCTTCTTAGTGTATATTCTCGATCAGCACAAAAATAAGTTGATATAGCCCTGTCCGTCCGTCCATATGAAAGTCGAGATTTGGAAAACAGCAAGAGCTAGAAAGCTGAAATTTCACATGAATACTCGTATTTTAATTACGCAGTACGAGTTTGTTTTGTTTTTTCGATAACTCATCCCATTTCCAAATTATCGATGAAAATTCTTTTCTTATATTAAAAAATTTTTTTAGTTAGTCTTATCCCTTAAGCATATACATATGCTTTACTCGATTTAAATATTGTTAGTAAAATATATATTAAATGCAACTCAAACTTGAATACTGAATAAACAAATTTAATCAGTTTTTTTTTTGGTAAGTCTTATGCCATAGAAATATTTAATCCTTTTTTCGTAAGCCCCATCTCTACAAGATATGCTCTACTCAATTCTAAAATTATGAGGATATTAAAACAAAAATATATATAAATATTATATACAAACATAAATTTCCATGAATTATTTTACTTTCTTTTGGCCTTAACCTGCTTCAGGTGTTACTCGTCGTATACTTGATCACCGAGCTTAGCCGAGCTCAAGCATATGCAACCTTAAAATTAATGATACATAATGCCCCGAGCCTTTGGCTTTGTTCCAGCTTAACAACTTCCCGAGCGCAAGGGGAGATTGTTAGGGATTGATTCACATGGGCCAAGTTAATTGCCCCGGCCAATGCGAAGCCAAACTGGGTCACGTTGAGTCGCTGGGCTGAACTGGGCTGTGCTGGGCTCTTGCGACCAAAACTTAAAGCTGATTTATTAATTATGAAAATGCTTGATAGCTAGCAGGCAGCGCGACGTACTACCTGGCGTATGAGCAACAATTGCCACATTTTTATTTATATAGAATATTTGATCGTTTGCAAACAAGAGTCTATGATGACGCTCGCAGTTACAACGGGGTATCATAGGTATGTACATACGTTATATATATAACTATATTATAGAACAGTAACCACAACAGAATGCTTCTCATTGTCTAGCTTGCTAGCTTGATATCATGCGGATCAGATATCACTAGCGTAAGCATGATCTTTGGCTAGAGAATTTGTTTCTCTAAGATTTCGCATTAGAGCTCGTTAAGATCTAGGAATAGAATAATGATAAAGTACAAGAATTTCTGATTTGGCTAAGCATAGCTCTTTGATATACTAAAATATTAATATTATATACATCTATAATGCTATAAATCTAGTTAAGATTCACCTGTAGTGTGAATTATACTAAATATATTTATAATATATTTTTAAATAAATTTAATGTAGATAAGATATTTCGTTTGCATTGTAAAAAGTTTATAAAATATGTATATAGAAAATTTATAATATTAAAAAACAATTTTATCTATGAGAGATAATATGTCTCTAGCTCCAGCTAAAGATAAAATTAATATTGTATATATGTATTATAGATATTAGAGATATAATCTACATCTCTGGCTCGATCATTATAGCCTTGGCTAGCGCATGTGGGCTTCGGTGTGCCGAAGACAATTTTCTTTTGCAGATTATATAAAGCTGACTGAGTTATGCGTATTATATTCCATTTGCCTTACCTTGGGTGAAAAATAATAAATTGAACGATGACAGCGCTAGCACGGAGCTGGATGTGGAAGACATGCTTCCATATTACACTTTATATAAGCACGAGCCACGTAGCCGCTGACGTTGCCGATGCCGGCTAAAACAAAACAAAAAAATAACAAAAAAAAAAAAAAAAACAAAATCAGCAATAGCTAATAATAAAATTTGAGCAGAACAACAATAGCAGCGACAACAACATCAGATATATAACAAACACAAAGACAACAAACGGTAGCTCGTAACAACAATGGGCAAAGGACGACGCGCCAAAGGCGGCCAAAAACAGTTTGGCGCGTCGCTTGTTATTGTTATTGTTGCTTTTGTTGCTGTTGTACAAGTTACAGCTGTAGTTGTTGCTGTTGGCTGCTGGCTGCTGGCTGTTGGCTGTTGTTGGCCGCTGGCTCCTTTTGACGTAACTTCCACTTCGCCACTGGGCGAATTCAACATTCAGCAACCAACACAAACAAACACTCGCACACACACTTACTCAATTAATTAAACAAACCAACAAAAAAAAAAACAACAAAAAATTAGCAACAAAATAAGGAGAAGAACTTGATTGCTCCTTTTTGGCCTTTCAATATGCCCTTTCCTATCTCTCTCTCTCTCTCGCTCGCACTCTCTTTCAACTTGCTGCACACTATTTGTTGTTATTTTTTTATTATTAATGCTGTTTCAGTTGTTGCTATTTTGCTCGTTGCTCGTGTTGTTGTTGTTGTTGTGGCTGCGCGGCACGAGCGTCCGTTACGTTCGAGTTGCGTTCCTCGACTGAACGGCTGGCTACCTGCCTGCCTGGCCTCGGGTGTCACGACTTCAGCTTCGCCGAAGACACATCGCCAAAATGCGAATGCGAATTCGAAATATGTGTGCGTGTGTGTGTGTGTGTCTGTTGGCGTGCGTGTGTGTTAGTGTTAGTGTGTGTTTGTCCCTTTTGGCTCGTACTCCTTTTTTGACACTCACGCGCATGCCGCTAGCAACGCAACGCTTGCATATGAGCGAGAGTGAGTGAGTGTAGTGTGTGTGAGTGTGGGTGTCAGTGTGTGTGTGTGTTGTTGTGTGTTTGGGTGTTGAAGGGTGGCGATAGCTAAAAACAACTCTTGTTGCTATTGCTACGGCTGCTGTTGTTGTTGTTATTGTTCCTTGTTTTCGCTGTTATCGTTTCGAAATTTGCGAACATCGCGTGCCGATCCATGCTAGGAAAGTTGCGCAACTTCTTAACCTTGAGCCGTGAGTAATCGTTCAAATTGGAAATTCTTGACGTACTATTTGGCAAGTTCAATAAACTAAAAAGAGAAGTCAAGTCTTAATCTATCCAAGTGCATACTGAAAGGGCAAACAAAGTTGCGCTGTTTAACATGTAGTTAACGACTAAGAGATACCCTAAAAAACGAAAGTTACTATAAAATACTCTCCAAATCAAGTGTGCTATAAAAAATATAACATTAGAGTTAGTTTGCTTCATGAAACTGTAATGGTTTCTAAATTAATACATTTTTTATTTCTATTAAGTAATTCATTAATTTTAATTTTTATTTACTATTGTTATTTTTTTTTTATTTTCATTTTTTTATTTAATTTATTTAATTTTTTGTATTATTATTATTTAATTTATTTAGTTTAATTTATTTATTATAATTATTATTTAATTTTTATTATTATTAATATTTGTATTTGTATTTTTATTTTATTATTATTTTTTTTTTTTTATTTTTATTTATTTTATTTTATTTTATTTTTTAATGCAAATACTGTATTTATTTGTTTTCCATGTCATAAGGAAGCGTTAAAAGTGTCATATGCAAATTTACAATGAAATTTAACAAATGTTTTCAGAATTCAATTATTTTAGGAATTCCACCGTATGTCACATAAAATAACTCTAAAGCCAATTTTAATTTCAGTTTTGCACTCGCGCTGTGTGCCTGCGTTATAAGGCTAAGTCAAGAGTTTCTGCCTGTAGTACATAAAAATAAAATAAAATATAAATACATTTATATATATATACATACAGATATGTATGTAGACACACCATCTGCTCTATTCAATGGAAATTTTACTGTTAATAATTATTTTTCCAAATTAGTTTGCAGTTGAAGAGAAAAGCTGGCATCATAATATATATCTTCATCGTTCTCTTTAAAGTACTTCAGAATTAGTCGGGCTGTTTTAAATGTATTTAATAATAAAAAATCCCAGCTTAAATTTAAAAGTATTTATTTGATTTTCTTTAAGTTGCACTTTAATTTCAAAATGTGTCAATATTTCAGAGTAATTCATCTAGTTAAATGCTAATAATTAATATGTATATATAGAGTATATAAGTAATACACAGCTGTACTTTACATAAGACTCGGCTTTCCTTAAAATCTAAATATTAAAACTTTGCTAAAGTACTACTAAATATGCTAATATTCACATCGATTTCGCTTAACTCACGCTGTACACAAATACATATACATATATATATATATATATACTTATGCTACTTAATGTACTTTTACTAAATTATTTAATTCTTATAATTTGCTTTTGAAGTGTTCGAATGCATAATTTTATGAGAAATACTAAAAGAAAAAAAAAAAGAGAAACAAAACAAAAGAACATGTGATTGCTGCGGGCGCTCTAAATACATGTAATTTAAAGCATTGAACTAATTATTAATTCTCGATTTATGCAATCATAATACAATACATATGAGTGCATGCATGCATGATGTTTTGTAAATTATTGAAAATGATTGGTGTTTACATTTGTTGGTTTAATTTCGTTTGCTGAGACACGCGAGTGCTTCAAATTTAGATGCATGCAAGCATTTTGTTAACAAAGGCAAAGATAACTAACTAAACTAGCACACAATTAGCCAAAAACAAAAAAAAAAACAAAACAAAAATAATAATAAAAATAAAAATGATAACTAAACAAGATAAATTAAAATCAAATCAGATGAGGTCGCATGGCCTATTCTAGGCCTATTCCGATTCCATTTTGTTGAGATGTATCAATTGGTACCCATTGCCGGAATCTCATCCAAATGGATACCCGCTTTTCGATTAACGCCACTTGTGCACACGCTCTATGTACTTGGTCTTGTTGAGTGCACGATTTCCCGCATTGGGATCCATCATGCGCTTCCAATCGGTCTGACCCACTACAAATCCAATCGCACGCATTTTCTTCTGTGCACGCTTCTCCTCAATGTCCGCCCAGCGTACCTAGAACATTGATGGGTGAGCTTTAAGTAAATACTATATACATCATGATAGCTGACACTTGGCACTTACGCGTTTCTTGCCATTCGAACTGCGTGTGGGCGGCTCCCAGTCATCCAATTGCAAATAGTCAGCCATGCTAGCGGTTTTGCGCTTTTGCATGAGACGCTTTGTGCCATCGAGACGGGCTGAAGTTGAGAGAAGTGAAGGCGCATTAGGCAAGAGCAAAATATAGAAATAATAGAAATGAAAACAAAACAATTTGACAGCACTTACCCAGATTTTCCTCCGTGGTATCATTTTCCCACTTGCTTTTCAGAAAGCCGCACTTTACACAAGCAACACACATGTCAAGAAAAACGTACAATAAAAGTATATATATATATGTATATGTATATATATATTTCTGAATTAGCTAAACACGCACACATACAGAGAGAGAGAGAGAGAGAGAAAGAGAGAGAGAGAGAGAGAGGCAACAGGAGCAGCGAGCTTCTGGCCACAGTGAGAGCAATTAACCATAACACTTACATCGTTGGCCGCATCAGCACTGTTACTGCTTTCCTCATCGGGGACAGCGGCAGCGGCATGGGCAATGTGGACACCATCATCCTCGGTCACTGGCTCCGCACTATTCGCATTATCGTCCTGAAATGAATAAGCCGCAATAAATCAACTACAAATTGCTTCACATGCATTCCAAATGCCAAATTTACTTAGTTACAGAATTTCAAAGAAATATTTCGTGAAACGGGTATTTCGATAATTGCTTAATAGTTTCTTTGATACAAATTATTGTAATTAATAGTTTTACAGTTTTGCATTTGTCTTAGCGTGCATATGCTGGTATGTATGTATATATTACGAAATATACAATTGCATAAATTTGTATGACATATACAGAATTTATGCACGCATATTATACAATATATACATGTGCCATACACAATTATGTATACATAGAGTAGTTACGCGTTCAAGAGAATCTTATAATCTAAAGAGCTGTCGGGCCATTGGCACTGCCAACTAAGCTATTTATACTCGTGCTTACACTACAGACTGTTTGAATATATAATTCAACTATATAGATATATAGATATTGATATTGATATGTGTATATGTGTATATATAAATTTGAATAAATATGCATTAAGTACTATTATGGTTTGTCAGTGGCATACACTGGCAATAGTGCCACGCACACACACGCCTATATCTATATATAAAGAAATTTACTGATGGGTCAGCGACTGGGGACAATGTCACCCGTGAGCCGCGTGGTGGGCCGTGGATTGCATTAGAGCAGCATAGTTACCGTTGCCATGTTCTCAACATCTTCCATCTCAACAACATTCTCCAGCAACGTGGACACATCCAGCTTAATGTAATGTATCGGCGTGCTGCACCAATTGTCCAGCACAGCACGTATATCGTGCTCGCTGCGATTATGGCTATTGCGTCCCAGGCACGTCTCCACATCGCAGTGCATGTCCACAATATAGGGCTGTTGGTTAAAAAAAGTCATCAACATCAATTTGAGCGAGACAGATAGAGAGTGGGAGAGAGCGGGACAGAGGTACAGGTAGAGAGAGACAGGGTATGAGCTGCGTACCACAAAATTCGAGTCTTTAGCGCTACAATAGAATTCGTTAAGTGAACTCAACGAGTTATTATTGCAATCAACAATAATGAAGTCATAGAGATTATCGCTAAGCGTTTTCTTATACGATTTAATCAAATATTGCATATATGTCCCCTCCATGGCCTCATCATACTCGTAGAGTATTTCCTTCCGCGGTATCTGAAAAAGCAATTGAAATGAATTGAATTTCACAAATATTACGTTCACGCTCACCTTTTTGCCAGACTTGGGACACTTCTCCTCATAGTCATTCTCAATTATAAAATAATCATCGATGCTGAGTATGCGTGGACTGGCGCCGCCCATTTCCACCTCCTTCTCCTTGATCAAACGTGCCACATACGACTTGCCACTGCCCGGCGGTCCACGTATGATAATGCAAATGCGTTTCGGACGCTTCAGACGACCCGGTGGCAGCAAGACCTCGTCAATGGATATAGTATTACGATTATCACTAGTGGACGATATATTCAGCTCTAGCAAATCTGCTGCTGGCTCCATTATCTGTCGATTGGCCGCTGCCGTCGATGGGAACAACGCGACGGGCGGTTCACTTAGCATGCGACGTTGCGGATTAGCTGGAAAAGCTTTCGGTCGTGCTAGCTCGTCATTTGGCAGCCTATTAAACATTGGTGGTGGTGGTGGCGGTGGCGGCGTTAGTGTTTCCGTTTGCAATATATCCGTTAAATTTCTGTAGTAAAATGCAGGCATTAGTTAAATAGGATAATTTTTGAATAAATCATATTGATACTTACTCCTCGCCATCGGATATATCCTCGAGATCATCGAGCATGCCAACGGCTTGCTGTTGGCAATTCAACTAATGAATATACATATATTTATTATAGAGAGACATGACATTATATAACGCGCCCATTGGATTATCTTGCAGCGGGCCAGCCATCAGATACATACCTCAGGCTCGGGCATCGAGAACGAGTTTGCGGATTGTTGCTGCTGCTGTTGTTGTTGTTGTTGTTGTTGCTGTTGTTGTTGTTGTTGTTGCATAACACGCTGACGATTCTTATTCTTCTTTTTGTTTTTCTTCTTGCTGTTGCTGTTACTTGCTATGTTAGTATTGGCATTCCGATTGATGGGCCTAGCATTTGCCGCCGAAGCATGTCCATAGTCAATGGTAACGCCAGGTCTAAAGTCCGGCAGAGCTTGGCCCGGTCCTGGGCCAACAACAGGCACCATGCGATTGGCTGACCCATCCGCAGGCTTGTGGCCATAGTCGATGACCTTGGCGGCGGTGTTGCTGCTGTTGTTCTGATAGTCAAACACTTGCATCGGACGATAGACGGGCTCGCTGTCGTCAGTTTGCTCCGCGCTGCAACGTTGCGTGACGCAGGGTCGAGGTTTGGTTTGTTTAACAGTTTTTTTTTTAATCAATTATTTGTTATTTTGTTATGTTTGATTGTGTGTTTTTTTTTTTACAGTTTACAGTTATTTATTTGTTGTTTTGCAGTTGGTTTGATTTTTGTATTTTTTTGTATTTTTTTTTTAATAATTTTTTTTTTAATTTTTAAACCAGAAAGAAACACTTAAACTTTTACAAATATATTGCTATTGTCATGGGGCAAGCAATTATAGCTTCAAGATATTTACATAACAGATCAAGAGACGAGGCAAGGTCAGAGTCAAGTTTTATGGGGGGTGGGGAATTGAGAAAGACTCGATGAGTTTTACGCGTGTGTCCCAGGCATATGTAGAACAGGACAAAAGCAATTTAAGTTTATGGAACGCATATCATCGGCTGACCGAAGTACACAAAAAACCCGTTAGCAAAAGTATAATATATATATAGTATATATAGTATTATTAAATGAAGTAATCACTATCTTCAGCTGTGCCGAAGTTGAGAGTTTCCCAAAACTTGTGAATGGTTCTGCAAGCATAGCTGAATCAGCAGACAGATCAGATAATATATAATATATACATATTTCTAAGCACAGACGAATATACCAAACTTCATTTGACAAACAGACTGAAATATCTATATATCCCAGACTAGAGAGATTTCAGAATTCTTAGCTACATTTCTGTGCACACTCGCCCATATAAATCGGACAGGTTGGAAAAATATCGGAATATCATAATTCGCATAAAATTACTTTGGGTCACATTCAATCTTCGACTCTTGCCGAAGCTGAGGTTTGGTCAATTAGTGTTGAGTAATAGTAGTAGATGATTTATTAGGATCAGCACAAAACTGGCATAGACCGAGTTATACTTGGGGGTAGCTCTAAAAGTATTCAGTGTTTGTATTAATAGTGCTTACATGACTAAGACAACAACGGTTCTGGCCTGGGGAATTGCAATAGTAAGTGTGTAAATATAGATATTTCATGGTGGTTTGTGAGAGACGACACAGCTTGGGTGGTTCAGAAAGCATTTTGTATTAGGGCAAGTCTTTCGGTATGGGAGATTAGACCAATATGATGGGGCGTCCCATATATACACGAGGTGTGCTCAAAAAGTAACGCGATTGTGGAATTTGTACGAATTACGTTTATAATTTTTCTTTTGTTCTTTTTTCTATTATTTCATTATGCCTCGGACAACCTACTGCCCAAATCTTTTCCCCCAGTTATAATTATTTTCATTCTACGATTGAGGACCTAAGAAAGCATTGTACTTGAACAATTGTAAAAATCTTAGCACTATATCGGATGGATATATCTTTCAAGGAAACGTAATAAATAAATATTAAGGAATAAATTAATAATCAAATTTCAAGATGAAAAGCAGATTCAGCTCATTCTTTAATTCTCCCTCGAATTATTCCAGACTAAATAATACACCAAATTTCCGGTACTTTTTGAGCACACCTCGTGTATGTAGTTTATTTGTATAATAAGCACGCAATTTAAGAGTAGATTTTATCAAGACTATCCAGCAATTTGAAATTAAATTGTGATTCGACATCGGACTGCATGGGAAACTCAATGGAAAATTTCGGACAAATTCTAAAAGTAAATATTAATTTATACATTACAAATATAAAAATGCAAGCCAGCATTTTATATAATAATTAAAATCATTTTATTCATTCATCATATTCAATGTGTTCGTTTTCCTTTGCTTTATATATATGTTTATATCTCTCTGCGTAACTTTAAGTATTTCTGTTCTATATTTAAATGTGTATATAACTATGAATTATGCTAATACATGGGAAATTTCTGGAAATCAAACGGAAATTCATGACCTCGAATAACTCGAATATAACTGAAGATAAAACGTGCAAATCGATGAAGTTCATCGCTTCAAGTTATATTCCCAAAGAAAAGATATATATATATATTCATCTCAATTTCAAATAATTAAATTCATTGATTTCTTCTTACAATGAAAACAAACAAAAGAATGAAAAACAAAAAAAAAAAAAATAAAATAAAAACATATTTAGGATATCTTATAGATTAATTAAGAAAGTTTTGCAGTTAATGATGTACATAAGATAATTGTGTATATAAAATAACGGGCAGAGCGAGAGATATTGACTTGGTGTTAACATTAATTCATTCAGTTGACTTTATGTATTTCAGATATGCGCTGTGAGAATCGAGAAGAAGGGCACGTATCTAGCTTGATCTGGGTCCGCGTTGCTGCTGCTGCATGTTTCTATTGCTCCTGTTGGAGTTGTCACCCCTAACACGAAATGACCGATTGCTATAATGCATACATACATATATATAAATATATATTTATATACATATATGTATTGAGCATGTAAATCAAGTGCAATTCAGAGCAATGACAATTGATTTTTACAATACAGATAGATATATTTGTTTTGTGAGTTAGGTTTAATTGATTGTCATTAAATTTTAGTTATTATGTTGTATTTTTTTTTTTTATATATATAAATATATATTTGGGTGCATAAAAGTAGAAGAGAAAAAGAGAAAACGGGTAAGGAATCGAAATTCCAGCATTAACGACGAGATCAACAAAATGCCTGCACATTTAAGCTACAAACATAGAAAACGTATAAAGAGAACAGATTTATTTGGGGCGGCGGGTGAGTTGCGACTACTATGGGGGGTCTATCAAGAGAGAGATAGAGAGATATTCTTATCATACTTTCACTATTAAGCCTAATTCATGGGTAAACCATTTCTAATATCGCAAATTGAACAATAATATCCATCGGGATTTTAGAGCGCTTAAAAACCGATTTCAAATATATATATATAAGTTCAATTAGTTAATCAGATTTAAGAGTTTTTTAGAAACTGGATTCAAAACTATAAATCTCACTCATTTTGAAGAATTCGATATAGATTCAGATATATGATAAACAATTGCATAATTTTGATAAGATTTACTTAATACTAGCTAAGAGTTTGGATTGAGACTGGAGTCAAAAAATATATGATTGATCTCATTCATTCATTATCCACACCATAAACCATATTATTTCATTATCATTCATTTCATCAGAAAAGTAAGCCTTTTATTTCTTCACTTTAGTTTTAAGTAAAACCCCATGTCCTACAATTAAATTGATTGAAATAGCTGTGAGCATTCAGTTAAACTCGATCGGATAAGAATATATTTAGGATTCAAGCTATCTTGAAAGGACTGACAAGGCCCATCTGAACGTCTTTTAAGGATTAACTATAGAAAGCCTTAAGCCTATCTATATATGCATTCAGCAACCATAGCAACTATCTAAGTTAAATTTTTTATATTTGACAATTTATTAATTAAAGGAGGCGAGTTGAAGAGACGATGTCATAGCTAATATCCAAGAGTATATAATGGTCTATCGTCTATCAGAAGTAGTCTTATAAAGGTGATCGAGATCCTTCGAGTTCTGCCGAGAGAACTCGAGATCCCTCAGGTTTCCACGAGCTCCATCGAGTTCCCTCGAGTTTTCTTAAGTCCCTGGAAATGCCATGCCCTGAGGTACCCTGAGTCTGAGTTCCCCCAGCTTCCCTCGAGTTCGACCGCTTTCCCTGAGATCATATCGAGATCCCTATGTTTTGTACTTGCTAAGACAGACAACATTAGGGAAATTCCTTAACTTTTCCTATCCTATCAGACGGAATTTCGGACTGTAATTCTCCCTAATCCCTCAAATTTCAATTGTCACACTCAAATCAAAAAAGGCACACAATGGAGAGCAAGAGAGATAGAGCCTGGGTGGGCAATGAAAGACATATATAGTAAGTAAAGCTTATGACACATACCCATCAGCCCAAGGCTTGTTGTCGTTGTTGTTTCCTCCGTTGCCAAAGCTGTTGCGCTGCTGTCCAAAGTTCTTTTGGTGATTGGACTGTGCCTTGCCGCGTGGCCCGAAGCCGGGTCCATCATCAAAGTTGGCAGCTGGTGGTCCACTGTTGCGTCGGAAAGGATTATCGTTGAAATTGTTTTTGTTGTTGTTGTTGTTGTTATTGTTGTTGTTGGGACCAATAAAATTCGGATGGTTGGGCCCCTGTGGGCCAAAGTTCGGTCCGCAGGGACCACCGAATGGTCCGGGACCTCCAAAGTTTGGACCCGGTCCAGTCGGGCCGCAGAAATTTGGTCGAAATGGACCACCGCCGGGACCATTACCAGGTCCATTGCCGCGGAAATTCGGACCGAAATTTGGTCCAGGTCCATTGAAGTTGGGATTATTTGGTCCGCCGGGACCAAAATTACGTCCAAAGGGACCATTGGGTCCAGGACAACCACCAAATGGTCCGGGTCCGGGTCCGGGTCCCGGTCCAGGTCCCTGATGCCCGCCAAAATTGGGCCCTCCAAAGTTGGGTCCATTTGGCGGTCCATTGGGTCCTCCAAAGTCAATAAAATTAGGTCCCATTACCTGCGCACCGGCAGGTCCAAACGGCGGCCCATTGTTGGGTCCGAATCCATGAGGTGGTCCATGATCAGGACCCGGACCCGAGCCTGGACACAGACCCGGACCGAGTCCAAAACTATCACGAGCACCGTTATCCGGCATGTTGTTTAAGTGGCTCTCCTGCGAGCTAGCTCTCTGGTTATTCTTCTTGCGCTGCCACTCGGCAAAGCTCAGGGCACGTCCATTATTGTCATCATCATTATTATTATTGTTATTGTTGTTGTTGTTGCTGCTGCTGCTGTTGTTGTTGTTAGCCTTGTTGTTGCTGGCATTTTCACAGCTTTCAGAGCTTGACTTCTGCTGTCCCTGGCCCTGTTCCTGCTCCTGCTGCTGTGCCTGAGCCAGCGCCTGCGACAAATTATTCATAAACTCGGGATCTTTGAGCACTTTGCTCACATTGTCCGACAGAGATTCGCTGACAGACGCTGACGCTGGCTGTTCCTTCTGCTCTGCATCGCTGCCAGTGGGCTCGGGCGGCTTATCAATGACCACATCGAACAGCGATGGTATCTTCTTATTGTTATCCGAGCCCTTTGCCTTTGATGCTTCCGGAGTGGGCGATGGCGCTGCAGTTTCGTCACCAATAAAATCAAGTCCGGGTATACCATCGTTCTTCTTAAATATATTCTGCATGGGCGTGTCGCCGGCAGTCTCTCCTTCCTTATCCTTGTCAACCACATCGTCATCATCGTCGTCCAGTGAAATGATTAAAATATTCTCCTGCTTGCTCTGCTTGATGGGAGTTGAGTTGTTGCCGCTGCCAGAATTGTTTTTACGCTTGCCCAGAAGATTATTTGGCGATGTTGTCGTCCTTGCATCCACGTCCTGCGGCTTGTTTTGACTAGCCGCTGCTTTAGCTGACTGGCCTTGTGTCTCTTTGCCAGCGCGTGACTCCAACGACTTCGCTTTCCCATCCGCCTCTGATTTTGGCGAATAATAATGGGACTCATCAGGATTTGTACCATTTGCAGTCTCTCGCTGCTCCTCCGGCTCATTCTCCTGCTGCACGCCCGTTTTCTGGTTCATATTTTTCTGCTGCGTACGCTCAAAGTGCTGCTCATCGTAACCTCCCTCAGTCTCCTGCTGTTGTTCCAGATTAAATGGATGTTCTTGCTGTGGGCCTTCTTGATTTGAATTCGGTATCTGACGCCTGCGTCGCATCTGCTCCCGACGCTCGGCAATGCGACGGCGCTGCTTCTCAAATTCCTCCTCATAGCGCCGATACTCATCGCGATCCGGATGATTCGCATTGGCACGCTTCCAATCCTCGAACTGTTTCTCCCATTGATTGAACAGCCGATCGAAGCTGGCCTCGTCCAAGTCCGATCCACGCAGGTGTTGCTGCTGCTGCTGCTGTTGTTGTTGTTGTTGCTGCCTCTGTTGATTGCCCTGGTTGAAGTTGCGATTGTAGCTGTCGTCATTGAAGCTATTGTTGCTATTGGGCGCATGGCCAAAGTTGCCGCGATTGGGCTCCCAACGACCGCTACGACGATTATTGTTGTTATTGTTGTTGTTAAAGTTGGGCGGCCCTTGACCTGGGCCATTATTGCCAAAGTTTCCGCCGTAATTGCTGTTCGACACACCAAAGTTGCCCGAGTTGGAGGGACCCGATCCGCTGGAATCTTTACCAGCATCGTTTGAACCAAAATGTCCGGATGGAGCACTGCTGAACGGATTGTTCCGATTAATGCCGTTGTTGTTGCTGTTGTTGCCAGGAGGCTGTTGCCAGTTGCGCCGGTTACCGAATTGGCCCGACTTATTGGGACTTTGAGCACGATTGCTGTTGTTGTTGCCAGGTTCCTTGCCTTGCCAGCGATTATTGCGCGCAGCGCCCTGCTGTTGCTGTTGTTCCACATCTGGTGGGGGCCCATCCCAGCGTGGGCGTTGCTCCGATTCATTCATGCCCTTGCTTGGTGGTGGTCCATTTGGCCAATTGGCATCCATTTGGTTGCCCGACGACGAGGACGCAGGTGGTGGCGGCTGCATGAACGTAGGCGGTGGCTGCTGTAAGTTGGGAAACATGCCGGGATCACCGGAAGCGGGCGGCTGATTATAGCCCACGGGTGGCATGTGATTAAATCTGCCCGTAGGCGGCGGTTGCTGTTGCCAATGATTTGGCGGTGGCGGATGATGCTGGTGTTGCATCGGCGGCTGTTGTTGATGCGGCTGCTGCTGGTAAGTCTGTGGCGGCGGCGGAGGCGGCTGATTGTACATCTGTGGCTGGGCCATTATCTTGCCAGGCATCTGTGGCTGCGAATGCGGTGGCGGCGGCGGCATTTGTGGTGCCACTGGCTGCATTTGCGGCTGTGGATAGTATGGCTGCATGGGCTGCTGCATGGGCATCTGCGCACCAATTGGAGGATAGACTGGCCCAATGGGTGGCACAGCCACAGGCACTGGTGCGGCGACAGGTCCCACGACGGGACCCATGGGCGTTGCGACCGGTGTAGGTGTAGGCACTGTGTTGACAGCCGCCGCGGCAGCCATTTCCCGTTTGTACTGCGCCACAAATGGAATCGTTTTGAAAGAAGTTCGAATTTATCGGAAATAAACTATTTACCTGTTCCCCGTACTGGGCATGCCATTTGGCATACTCCTGCTGGTAGGTCTGCCACTGCTGCCAGTGCTGCTGCAGAGCGTACTGTTGTTCCGGTGTCATTGCCGCATACTGTGCAGCCGTGTATTGTTCATACGGATTACTAGCAGCTTGAGCTCCACTCGCAGCGACATAGGGTGCAGCAGCAGTGACCCCAGCGCCGGCAGCAGGAGTTGTGGTTGTTGCAGTATCTGTTGGTGGCGGCGGCGGCGGCGCATCTGGCAGTGGTGGCGGAATGGCAGGCTGAGGTGGCGGTGCAGCTATTGGCGTAGCTGGCACCGCAGCGACAGGCCACTGATTCCACATTGGCTAAACTTCAAATTGCAATTCTCTGCAAGTCTCGCGCAAATAATGCTAGTTAAATAGCTCCGCAAACAATTGCAATTCAAATATAGCTTCACTCACTATTTGAGTTGCTTTAGTACGGTTTTATATAATTTTGTGCGGTGTTCAACATTGACGAGAAAAATCAAAACCGAACAACAAAAAAAAGAGCACGCACTTCGCCATTTTTGGCTTGAAAATTAGAGATGTGTATGTTGATATCGTATCGTATATGTCAAAAATTCTACTGGCTGACGAGCGAAGCAATCGAGTACGATAACTATCGTATATGGTTCTGAGTCATAGTATGATAGTTCCACCTAGGTTACAATATTGGCTACGGTTAAGGAAATTATATGACGTCACAGCTTGGTTCGAACTTAATAATTTGTATTTATACATGAGGAATAATTTAAATGTAAATGTTTAAAATATATAAATCTAATTAAATACATATATGCTTCAACCTTAAAATTAGTGCAATTTGATATCATAAATAAAATGTATGACGTCATATCTAAGAGCATAACATACACATAACGTACAACCTTTTAGTCTGTCATATTCATGGACACAACACGTGTAGTAGTAAAATTTGTTTTTCCTTGCAGTGTTGGAGCAATTGGCTATTTATGAGTGAATTAAAATGAGTGAAACTAACACGAAAATAAAATATCTCGTAGCAGATACGACAGCATTTATCAATGCGGTGCCATTGAATGTAAGTGCCGTATCTTAATATGTAAATCATATTTTACCGTCTTTTTCTTTGTAAGGAATACGCCGAGAATGTGCTCACCGTACCGGAGGTAGTGGCCGAGGTACGCAATAAGCGACAGATACGCCGCCTATGCGTACTGCCATTCGATCTGCAGGTGCGCGAGCCGCGCCCAGAAAGCGTCAAACACTGTGTCGAGTTCGCCAAGAAAACGGGTGATTATGCCAGCTTGTCTGGCATTGATTTAAAGGTGATTTCGCTCACATACGAGCTGGAGGCGGATACGCTGGGTACTGCGCATCTGCGCAAAGAGCCAGTCGTCTCCCAGGTGATTGCCTCCAAGGATAAGCCAGAGGAGATGCAGGATGTCAATAGCAAACGTCTGGTGGGCTGGTATATGCCCGAGGGAAACGAGGATGACGAGGACGAGGAGGAGGATGATGATGAAGAAGAGGAGGAGGAGGAGGAAGGTGATGATGCTAACGAGGATGGCAATGATGAGCAATTGGATAAAAGCAGCGAAAAAGTGGATCACATTAAGGAAGCTATTGAAGCGCAGCTGCAAGGCAAACAGATAACAAGTCCACAAAGCAAAGACGCAGCTAATGAAGACAAGGCTGAGAGTAAAGAGGAGGAGGAGGAGGATGAGGATGAGGACGACCTGACGCAGGAGGAGCTAGATAAGCTCTTCGAAAAGCTGAAATGTGCGCCCTCAGCGGACGAGGAGCAGGCAACGTGTGATCTTCTAGTGGCAGAGCGACAAGAGGAAGACGAAGACGAAGTAGAGCAGCCAAGCAGCAATAACAATGCCACCACCAACGACGATGAAGACGTTGGCGACGACGGCTGGATCACACACTCCAACATCAAGAAGGCAAAGAAAGCGTTGGAGGGCAAAGTGGAGACGGATCTGGTGCCGCCGGTGGCATGCATGACCACAGATTATGCACTGCAGAATGTGCTGAAGCAGCTCAATCTGCAGCTGGCGGCGCTCAACGGACGCATCATCAAGCAACTGCGCACCTACATACTGCGCTGCTACGCCTGCTACAAGACGACCAGCATCATGACCAAGGTCTTCTGTCCGAACTGTGGCAACAAGACGCTGAAGCGCGTCGCCATCAGCCTGGACGAGAATGGCAAGCAGGTGATTCACATCAATACACGTCGTCCGCTGACCGCCAAGTACAAGAACCAGAGCCTGCCACGCTTCCATGGCGGCAAACATTCGCGCAATCCCATTCTGTTCGAGGATCAGCCAATGCCACGCCAGATGCCATCGCGTGTGGCCAAGACCAAGACAAATGCTCTGGATGATGATTACATTGCGGGCTTCTCGCCGTTCGTCATGCGCGACGTCGACTCCAAGTCGGCCATGCTGCGTTCCAAGGGCAACCTAAAGGAGTGGGCGCGCAACAACAACTTCGAGGAGGACCGCCGGCGCAAGAACTACAATCGCTTGTACAAGTAGAGGGCGAACCTATTGTAAAGTAATGTAAACTAATAATGATAATCAAATATAAGCTCTCATTGAATATAATTCAGATTTTTGGTTGCAGATTTGATCAATTAATGAAGTTAATTAAGTGCTTCGATTCCCAGTCCTTTCCAGTCGTTCATAGCACTTGGGCTAGGTTCAGTCACTTAGATCTCCACGCACAGCTCATTGCCCGGATACTCGGGCAGATTCAGCTCGTACTTGCGCTGCAGGCCGGGTGGCACAAAGCGTCCGCCCAGGTAGTGACTCTTGCCCTTGAAGTCCTTGGCACAGAGCTTGGGTGCGGTCAGAGAGATGAGCAATGTTGGCTCAAAGTCGGACTCATTTAGCTTGCCCTCGTTCACATCCCATCCGCTGGGTATGTCCACGCTGTGTGGAATATAGAAAAAAGAGTTAGGCAGGATTTAGCATAGATTTAGTAGTTAACTCAATAACCTGGCTATGGGCAGCTTGGTCTGCTGCAGCAGCTCCATGACTGGCAGAAAGTCCTCGCGCACGGGCGGCTTAAAACTGAAGCCGAACACGGCATCCACAATCAAGTCCAAGCATTGAGCAGCTGCGTAAGCAGTAGGACATTTAATGACAGAGTCAATATCCATGCCCTTGCATTGATGTAGGAGATTCTCGTATAGCGGCTTTGGCGTTGGTTTCGGATAGTAGAGCACGGGAGAGTAGCCCATCAGTGAGAGATGGCGGGCACAGACCAGTCCATCGCCCCCATTGTTGCCCGGGCCGCAGCAGACGAGCACACGTCCAAATTGCTCCGCTGGAAAGCATTTGACTATGGCGTGAGCACAGCTGAGACCAGCCAGCTCCATTAGCTGATCCACACTGAACTTGTAGTCATTGAAGAGTTCCTGATCCACATTAATGGCCTCGGTTTGATTCAGATATTTCACCATGATGTTGCTTGACACTGTATTGCTGCTGACTTTATACTCGGTCCTGCAATCCGAAAATATATCTTTTTGAATTTGATTTGTGTGGTTTTTTGTTTTTTTAGTTTTCGTGAGGAATTCCAAATTGGAATAAAATCGGTTTTGCGTTAATGTGACTATGCTGCCTCTCAGCTTAACAATGTGGAATTGTAAGCGACAAAAATTCATAGTTCGGAAATTGAATTGAATTTATGGGTAACTAGATCATTAAAAAAAAGAAATAAGCAATTCAAAGTTGCCGACAACGTACTCGATACCTCGATATCACTTACGATAAATTTGTTGTTGTTCTGTTATTAAAACAGCTCTCCGAGCTAAACAAAATAAACAGCTGTGCGTAATCGATATTGCATTTATTTATGCGATATTATTACTGTGATTGTGATTGCTCATGTTAATTTAGCAGATTTGGCCACTGTTAACACAACAGTGCCACAATGAGTTTAGCCAGGGCAGTGTGCCCGCCTGTGAATGGGAATATAAGAGCGACACATTTAGGTTTCGACAATAGTCGGTTACACTAGCCGCGGGTCGGTTGTGTTTTATTTTTTTGCTGTTCCAGTGGAAAGGTATTTGAAAGCCAAGTGCAACGGATATACTCAGTTAAATAATTTTTTTTTGTTTTGAATTGTCAAACGACAAATGTGTGAATGATTTGATTTTTATTTCGTATTTATTCAAGTGTTTGTGTGCCTGCAGAATAGTGCAGGCTGCGCTCATTTATTATTGAATTCGTTTAGGTCAAGGTGAAGCGGCGCAAAGAGGATAGCAAACAAGAGAACAGCTGCCCAAAGCACCGTTAGTTTGCTATTGTTTCTGTAATTGTTGTTGCTGTGGCTCTGTCATTGAAGGCAATTCGCTTTCAATTACACATTTAACGGTGTCAGCAGGACGTAAATATAGGGCAGCTGTGTGTGTTTGCATGTGCGTGTGTGTGTATGAAACCTTATAAGTAAATACATATTCTTGCTCGCTCTTGCAACTCTTAAATCTATCTATTGCAAATTTTAACAGTCTGAGCTATTAGCACACACACACACGCAAACACCAATGTACGTACGTTTATCTCGATCGTTGATAAGCACCGAAAATCAACAATAAACATTTAACTATTTCAGTAGAATGTGAAGCATCGGTGTTTTTGTGCACAATTAATTGAAAAAAAAAATTTTTTTAAATTGAATAAAAAAATAATAATAGTTACAAATATAATCATCGTAAACAAACAGAAAACGGCAGACAAAACGGCATTTCTACAGCAGCATCGCCTTTTTAGCGGCGTTCTGTGCAGCGGCAGCTCTGCCATGAAGCAGCAACAGCCGCCGCCGCTGCCGCAGTCGCAGCCGCCGTCGCTGTCAGGAAGCGGAGGAGGCCCAGCAGCAGGAGCCGAACCGATCAGCAATTCGGAGACAGCAAAGAGTCGCCCGCCGCTCTATCCGAAACGTAAGTAGATATTTATGCGAGGGGTGTTTGATTAATTGCTAAAAAGGAATTTTCCACGATTATTTATAATTCTTGTCTAACAATAATTGTTAATGAATGCTTATATTTACCTACTCTTATCTATCTATTATTTTCTTATTTTCTATATATGTATCTACTACATATATTTTATGAGCTAATGTTATTACAGTAATTACTGCCTATAACGTTAGTCACTAAATGCGTATAATAACGTATGATGAGCAATATGAGTTCCCATGGTTAAAGAAATACAGATTTCAATAATTGCCAGTTAAGTAGAATGGGATTTAAAAACCTTTCAAAAGGCGAAAGTGAATTTCTGATTCACTTCCAGCTGTGAATGTGAACAAGTGAATCTAGAAATAAGATTTAGACTAAGCCTATTAAGTAATCTTAAACCCATTGAGTAAATTACATTTTAATAGAGCTATCACTATTATTGAATATTTAATGTAATATGTAATTAAATGATATTGTTCCTAAAATTTTTATTAATATAACAATATAATTAATTATAATTTATAACAATATAATAAATTATAATTAAAAAATAATTTTTAAACTCAAAATATTGATAAAAAATTACAATTTTCCATTATAATTGTAAGCACAATTTTTGTAAACCAAATTTAATATGTACTTCACATACTTTTTGAACTCCCCTTGCGCATTCTCTCAGTGCATTCAAATAATTGAACCGTGTGGTCATAAAGCGCGCACATTACACAGTTTTAATGGCACTTCATCTGTGCCTTTGCTGCCCATTTCGTCCCGCCTACCGCTAATTGTTTCCCTTCCCTTTATTTTGCTAGATTCTTTACGCTTCTTCTTCTTCTTTGGTCTATGTCTTCCTCTTTGCGCTTGTTCTCATTGCACACAGTGTGTCCATAAAAGCTCGCAAATTACATAGTCCAAATAGTTGTTCATCTGCGCCTTTGTTGTTGCCCACTTCGTTCCTTTCTTTTTTCTTTTCTTTGATTTTCTTTTTTTTTCAGTTTTGGCACAACAACATTTTGCGGTCGCAGCCGCTTTCGCTCCAGCTTCGACTGCGACGGCGACGGCGACGGCAACGGCGACGGCGACTGCGACTGTGGTCGCTGCCTTAACTAGCCGCTGATCGCTGCGGCTGCGGTTTCTGCTCCCGCTGCCCATTTTTGGTGGGCGTGTCTATTTCCAGTTTGCCGACAAACTTCCAACTGCAGTTGGTGGCCCCTGGCAATGGCAATGTCAGCCGCAGAGGCAGCGGCAGAGGCAGCAGCAGAGGCTTTGGTTTGGGCTTGGGCTTGGGCATAGGCAAAGGCAACGTGACCGCAGCTAACAGTAGTTGACATGTTGTTAGCGTTCGCTTCACTCGTGCTGACATTTTGTCTTCCTCTTCTTTCTCCTTATGCTTCTTGTTTTTGGGGTCGCCTTAAAGGGGGCGTCGTTCGGTCGGGTTGGGCTATTCGATATGCCGTTGTAAGAAGATACAAAATGTAGGAAAATAATCACAGTTAAATAGTTGAAGAGATCGTACTGTAAATACTCTTTCTCACTTAATATGTTGAATGAGACGAAGTTATAGTGATTTCAATTGACATTATATGAGCAAAATAATATATTATCTAACAATTTTAATAATTTTTAAATCGACAATTATCGATTACAGTATACGCAGAAAATATAAAATATATATACTTTATATAGATAAAAAATAATAATAATAATAATAATAAATAATAAAAAATAAATAATATGCAATAAGTAATAAATAATAAATTAAATACATAAATAAATATAAATAATAGTATATAAAGAACGGTTCTCATATGTTACATAAATAGATATTTACATATATATATATATGTATATTTCGAGCCAACTTTCAATACGATCTCTAATGTTATGCAGGGTATACGCATATAGCTCTATGGGTATCTCGGCTTGATACGTGATAAGATAAACAACAATTTCAGCCAGAAAGAATACTTTCAATTTTGCTATAAAGGAATTTATAAGGTTTTTGTTTGTGTATATAAGCCGGTATTTTGTAAACTTTAGTCACGCGCTGACGTCACAAATTGTTTATTGTTTATTTATTTTTTTCGTTTTCATTTTTTATTGTTCTCTTATTGGAATTCGTGACAAAACGAAACATTTGAAATGAACATGGCAAATTATTAGTGTTATTTTCTGTTTGTTTATTTGTTTTGGTTTTTTTTTTAGTATTTTGTTCTCATTTTTATATTCTTCTCATCTCTCTCTCCCTCTCTCCCTCTATTAATATTTCTAATTGCAATTGCTCGCTCGCTCGTTGAGAAGTCATTATAAATACTTAATTGCTGTTGGTTGTTGTTGTTTTGTCAGTTGGCAAAAGATTACAAATGAATGTCTGTTAGTTATTGTCATTTGCATTTGCATTGTCTAAGCGAGGGGCGTCGCTGTGCCGCTGCATTAGCGAAGGGGCGGGAGCGGGGCGTAACTGGGCAATATTAATAGAGGGAATCAAAATATTGCCGCAACTGGAGCGTAAATCAACACAAAGCTTTGTCAACTGCTTTTCGCAAAACTAAAAAAAGAAAGACAATTGCCAGATGATTAAACAGAATATAAATATAAATTATATAGATTATATAATATTACTGCATAAATATAAATATACATGTACTCATAAATGCTTTGATTTGCTTGATTTAGAAATTGTTTTCTATTGTGCTTATGGTGAATCCAAAATATTAATCGACTCCTCACATTATCATGTATCGGGCTAGATATTCTTTTAAGCATTTCTTCATCAGATTTTTTTTATAATATTATAATACATTTCTTTTTTCTCCAATTTTAATTATTAATTTTAAAAATAATATCCAATATTTATCTAATGTCAGTTCATACAGAATGTAAAAACAATTGAAAGTCGTATATTCTTGGTTCATCAAAATTCTGATTTCAATGAATTCAACATTGATATGTTGGAATAAACTAAAAATGCAATAGAATCCGCTTATAACGACGCTCAAGTGATCGACGCTATACCCGGAAGACGCTGTAACCATATAAGTTTGCTCACATAAGTTTCGTCATTTTATAGTACTGTACTGTACTGAACTACTGTATATTGTAGATATATATTTCATATATGAAATTCATGTTCTCTATAGATCTTTGTATAGCCTGAACAAATTGATATTTATAAGATATACAATTTATAACGATTATCTGCAGGTAGAAGGAGGCGTTGTTGAGCTCATATTCTTATATTGTTTCTCATAAGATATATTGATTTAAGAAGCCGATCAGAGGAATTACTACTCGAGACCTTAAAACTTTAATCTAGATTCTTAAAAATCATTTGTTGTGCAAGTTTATTGTTTACTTTCTCGATAACTTGTACAATTGGCTAGCTATCGATAACAGTCACTCATTTGAAGTCTCAACTTTACTACTATCTGTGCTATATACAAAGATTTTATATAGCCTATCTTATACAATATATATATTATATAACTAACAACAATTAGTAATGTTCGCTTCTTCAACATTTGACAGCCTTGATAATTTATCGATATATATATATATGTAGGCTGACTTAAGTTGTTGACTAGAAAAGATATGTATATGTAATAGATAAACATGAGTTGAATCATGCATTGGAACTGAAACCAGACGATGTGCTAATAGCTGTCTGTTTTATCAGCAGAACACATGAGCAAATGCAAACAATTAAAGCTAGATATACATGCATATATACAGATATACATAAATATAATATATATAAATGTGCAAAGGATTTGAGCAGAGAAACCAATGAAATGGAATGCGTTGGTATCGATTGGAATGGAACATGGAATGGAATTTAGTTGGGATGCAACGAAATCATTTTGCAAATGCAAATCAAGAATCTTGCATGAGATGCAGGAGCAATGGCAGGAATTGGGAAACGGAATGGCATAGTTGGAGCTTCGCAATAGATAGGCGCAAGAGCTGAGGGGACAGGAGGTGGGCAGGTGGGCAGGAGGCGAGGCTCTTTCTACACAGCGCAAAGCTGTGAAGCCACTTGAAACGTGCATCAATTGTTTGGAAAGGCGAACGATACGAAATTCTTAACGTGCTGCAGCTCTATTTATGGAACATTGGGAGCACATCGAGTGGCCCTTTGGTGGTGCGATCTGTGGTGGTTGCTGCTGTTGCTGCTGCTGCTGTAGCTGCTTCTTTTGCCTTTTGTTTGTTTACTTCAAAAGCTGCAACACGAAACCGAGCCATCGATGCCATTGCACTATGCTCACTGGGCTGGCTAGATGGGTGGTGTGTGCGGGGGTGTTGCTGCAGTTGCACTCGTGCGTTCAACGAGAGCCACTCGATCCACAGTGTGCCGCGCTGCAAGGCAACGCACACACAAACACGAACAAGGCCCACAAGCAGCTCGAATTGAACTTAATTGCATGAAATTGAGACACGAGACTCGATACATGAGACGCGAATGCCAAACGGCGAGCGGCAAGCGGCAAGCGAGAATCATCGCCGAGATTCATTCAAAACTCATGCGTCGTCTTCAATTTGAAGCTGTGTGCGCTAAGTGCGCCCCATCAAATGAGCTGTCATAATGATGATATCGTCGCTAAAAGTGTAGAGCTTTCAGCTAGAGATGGTACTGATGATGTTGACGATTAAGAGCAACAGGAAATCAAATGAAATCACATATGAGCTTGTGCCTGTCAAGCTGGAGAATACTTGAACAGTAAGAGTTAACAGCAGTTAACTATAGAGATCGGTTCATGAACCGATACAAGCCAAGCTTAGTCATATGTTAAGACTTCAAGTCATAAATTAGTCATAGTTCTTCATTGAAATTCTCTACTTGGATTTACAATTATCTCAGCATTCAATTGATAGACCTATACAAATATATATATTCTCAATTTTTAGGTATAGTTCAAGCTTGTGAAGTCTTATTTTAATCATATACAGTTGTTATCCATATACAGTTGCATGGCTGGCAAATTATCTGAGAATCTCAGTTAGACAATGCTTTCTAACTATGTAGATCGCTTCATATAAAGTATTTCATAAAATAATAGTTTATAGTATTGCGACGAAGCAGTGTATATATAAATATACTTTTTATACAATATAAATATATTATTATAAATGATATAAAAATACAGACTTTTGAGCAATAATCGCTATATATTAAAAAGAAATATATATATGTATTAGATTAAGTTTATATATGTATATATTATTATATATATTAAAAACTGTCTGAAACTTTTAAAACCTATTACAAACATGACAACCATAAAAGAAACAGAAAACAGTTGTTTTTGCCCCTTTTGTAGCGTCTTCCGGGTATAACGACGCAAAATCGTCGTAGTGCGTCGTTATAACCGGATTCTTCGGTATATGAAAAAATGTATTAGATTATGAAATATAAGGAACTGATTTATTCAAGCTATATCTAAAGTCAAACCTTATGGATATGGGAATATATAATATCTAATCTACCATTGTTCATTACAATATATTTCCTATTTTTCATAGACAGACTATCCGTATCCCATATCCCATATCCCATATCCCATATCCCATATCCCATATCCCATATCCCATATCCCATATCCCATATCCCATATCCCATATCCCATATCCCATATCCCGTATCCCATATCCCATATCCCATATCCCATATCCCATATCTCACATCCTATATGTTATGTCCCATTTCCCATATGGCATATCCCATATGTCATATCCCATATCCCGTATCCCATATCCCATATCCCCTATGCCATATCCCATATCCCCTATGCCATATCCCTTATCCCATATCCTATATTCCATATCCCATATCCCATATCTCACATTCTATATGTTATATCCCATATCCCATATTCCCTATGCCATATCCCGTATCCCATATTCCATATACCATATCCCATATCCCATATCCCATATCCCATATCCCATATCCCATATCCCGTATCCCATATCCCATATCCCATATCTCACATTCTATATGTTATATCCCATATCACATATGACATATATATATTCCCACATATTCCCCCATCAATGCAGTCGTATATCGTGCTTGCGCTACGCTACCATCTCTAGGCCATGGCCAACATATTCGCATGTCGAATGCTGTGGAAGCTATGCTGAGCCCCATTTGGGGGCCACAATGTTCAAGTGGTTGACACCCATGAACTCCAGCAAATGTGTCTAACAGCAAATGTAGCGCTGCCATTAACAAATGTGAATGTGCAGCTGCCCCCCTCTCGCTGACAAACCCCTTCTGGGCCCTTGAGCTGAAGTTGTTCTTCTGCTGCTGCTGCTGTAAGTTCTATCGATGACAAAGACTAGCCAATGAACTGTGAATGCATTAAAAAGCGATGGTGTCTGGGAGGGGGGCAGAAGGGTGAGATGGGGGACGACTTTCATATGAACTCTCAAGACATTAGGAACGACCACATAAACATGTCGAACGTGAACGAGCTAGCTGAAAAGCGAGGAGGGGGGTAGTGGTTGGCGTTGCAAGCTGGGGCAGGGTGTGTAGGGGGGGGGGGCGTGTATGGGGGAGCCTTAGCTGACTGGGAGCTAAGAGGAAAACGCCCGCATAAAGCAAAGGCGCCGCACGCTTTGGATAAAGATCTGATTCAGTGTGAGTTGATTTTCGAATTAGGGCCGAGATTCGAGATGACACTTGCTGAATGCCAGAATGATCAACGTAATGATTGACGGATTGAATGATTGAATAAATGAATATGCATTCGGCAAAGTTGAAACCAGTTTGCAAAGCAGCGCAGACATATGCAGAAAAATATATAAACATATAAATTGTATTTATCTGACAGATGCCGAAACGAACGAGACGAAAAGAGACCAGCAACAGCTACAGCTACAGCTACAGCAACAGCTACAGATACATATAGATATATGAATATACGGCTTTGGCTGGAGTTATCTGTGCCTCTTGCCCAAGTCTTTATAAGTCGTTAGTAAACAGCGCTCGTCGCTTCGCGTCTGCTTCTTCCTCGTCTTCATCTTTAGCCTTTATGTGATGTTTGTTTATTTTCGCGCAAATATCGCAACAATTGAGCAAATGCCGAGGCGAGCAACGACTCGTTGAATACGCTTCCTGGAATGCGTCACTTAGGTATCATTGTCAAGTTTATTCAAGTAACAATTTGAATCAGATAACAACTCACCGACTTGGTTAGATCAGAGTACAATAAGTCTACTTAATCAATGCTGCCAAGGGTAGTCTTAAGAGTTTGTATAAATTATGCATTCAGTCAACAAAATTTGTATATTTCTAGATATATTTTTTTAATTGTGTAAAAAAATTCCTATTCAATTTTATTGTCATATTTTGATTATTTTACAATATCACAATATATATTTTTTTATTAAAATGATTTTAAAAATTAATTTTACAAAAAATTGTATAAAATATTATAAAGTGTTAAAAATGTTAAATATATCTGCAAACAAAAAAATTTTTGTTAAAAAAAAAAAAAAAAAAACATTATTATATATAAAATTTGATAAAATTCGAATATACTAAAATAAAAATATAATCATTTTGCAACTATATTGAAAATTAAATTTTTTAAATATATTTAGAAAAAAAATATATTTAAAGAAAAAATAAATCAATTAAAATTACAAAATTTTAAAATATTATAATTAAAAATTATAAAAAATATTTTTTTATTTAATACTATTTTGATTACAAAAAATAAAAATAAAATATAACAAAATAATAATAATAATAATAATGTCGTAGAGATTAAATCTAGCGCCGATTGAATTTCGCTATCAAACTATCGATAACAGAAGGGAGCAACAGTCCAGCAGCAGACCATCCAACACTTGCCCTAAAGTTGACAATAAAGCTAATCGTGCTACAACAGTAACTGCCCCAAAATTAAAGCTTAAAGCTCTGTGAGACTTCCAACAGATTGCATATCGACAATTTCAATCCAAAGTGTTGCATAAGCAGCCCTTAAACCAGTGAGCGTCACTCGCATTTGTAAACAAGGGCGCAGAACTTTGTTGTAAACACGATTTCCTTGTTGGCTAATTGCCAACTGGGCGACTACGTGGGGGTTCCTGCTTCATTTTGCGCTCGCTCTTGCATTTGATTGACATCCGGTTTCTGTTTCACTTGCATTGTTGTTGTTCTTGTCTATCGATAAGTGAGTGCACTAAGTGCATCATTTAAGGGTTGATCAACCGTCCACGGGAGTGAGGGTGAGAGCGACATTGTTGAGAGTTGCCCAATAGATTTGCCTACTTGACGTGTCCAAACTCGATTAAGCGCCGGATAGCAAGGATGTGAATTATGCAGCGGCCACCCTTAGCTGAGTTCTTCATTAGGGGTGAGCTGGTTTGTAAAGCGTTGCCACATTGCCTGAAGCTAAATAAATATTTTCTATTGTATGTGCATATTATATATTATAAGAGAGCTTATTATGAGCTAATCAATTTGTTATTGACTTTTCGGTCGATCGATATGTTATCGATACATACACTCTTTACTTTTCAATTAAATATCGATCATTTATCTATAACTGCACTCTTCCATATAGGATACATGATTTATTTGGTCATATTTTGTTCGTAGCTAGTAATCGATAACTATCGATCGTTGCAAAAGCTGCCCAAATGCATATTCCTAGCTGTTATTATCATGACTTAGCATTTTCCATCGAAAAGCGTTTGCTTCAATATGGTTAACTACCTTTAGCACAAATTGCAGCAAATTGTTATCGATTACTAGAATTTTGTAATTTAATAATTGCTCACTATCGATAGCTATTCTTTTAACATACATTTTTGCATTTGTTATCGATACTTCTTATTTTTCTTTCTGATTGCACAGCGAGATTCGATAACTGCAAGATCGATAACCATAATTTTGTATATTTTAAGAATAGCTTTTTATCGATAGCTATCACTAGCTGTCTTTTTAGCATACATTTATGCATTATTTATCGATAATTCTTGCGAGCATCGATAACTGCCAGATCGATAATAGCTAAGAGATGTGCACATATATTCAGTAAACATTATGAGCATTATTCAACAATGTCTGGTAACGCCCTGAGGCACTGCAACCCCCAAATCTAAACTAGTTGCAACTACCGAGTGGCATAGATTCGCATGGACACGACACCCACCCACACACCCTGGCATTGTGGGCATGGGGCGCAGGCGCAAAGAGAGCAGAGAGTGGGAGTGGGAGTGGGAGTGGGAGTAAGAGAGAGCCGGTCAGCCAGGAAAGGCTTGAGTGAGAGAGAGAGAGAGAGAGAGAGCACACGCGAGAGAGCGCGCATTAAAGTGTGCTCATTAAAGTTACATGGGCTGTTCTTTTCGCGTGCTCTTGTTGTTGTTGTTGCTGTGCTTTCTTGAGAAGGTTTTGTTATTGCCGTTTGTTTTTTTTTATTTTTGGGGCATGTTTTGCTTGCTGGCCAGTGCGCCGCTCTGTTCAGCTCCGTGCCTTGAGTCGTGCTGAAGCTGTTCCAGCCACGGAGAAAACGCAATAATATAACAAAAATAAAAGAAAAGAAGAGAAGAGAATAAATAAGAAGAAAACAATATACAACAATAAAGTGTTCAAAAACTCGGGGATTTTTTTTTTAAATTTCAATAAACAAAACGAAAGTAAACTTAGGCATAAAAAAAAAAGGAAAATTCAACAACTCTTCAGTGCCAAGAAAAAGGCAAGGCCCATTAGATACTGAAATAGGCGGCGCATTTTGGATATATACATACACGCAGCAGGCAACGAAAGACAGAAAATCAACACACAGCGTCATGTGTAAGTAAATGTGTGTGTGTGTGTGTGTGTGTGTAGGCAGGTGATAAAATGAAGTACTGAAGAGGGGAGGGACGCCGAGTGCATTGCATATTGTGAAGTAGCTTGCACTTGAGCTAAGCGGGCGAGCAATTTCATTTGTTTTGCACTAATGAGCAAATGGAGCGAATGCCACTCAGCACGTGTCCTGGCAAGGATTACGCACTTGAACACATATTAAAAAATAATACAAAAAACAACCCATCTTATATTCATGTCACATCTTGTGCTTGCAGCAAAGACACCGTCATTCGATAAGGATCGTGATTATATTGGCTTTGCCACGCTGCCGGAGCAAGTGCATCGGAAGTCGGTGAAGCGCGGCTTCGAGTTCACACTGATGGTGGTGGGTGAATCTGGTCTGGGCAAATCTACGCTGATCAATAGCCTATTCCTGGGTGATCTCTACAAGAATCGCCAGGTGCCCAATGTGGAGGACCGCATCGAGAAGACCACACGTGTGGAGAAGAAGACCATGGATATTGAGGAGCGTGGTGTGCGATTGCGTCTAACTGTTGTCGATACGCCCGGCTTTGGGGATGCGATTAACTGTGAGGATAGCTGGCGTGTCTGCACCCAGTACATTGATGAACAGTTCCGGCAGTATTTCACCGACGAGAGTGGACTGAATCGCCGTAATATACAGGACAATCGTGTGCATTGCTGTTTGTACTTTGTGCCGCCCTGGGGGCATAGGTGAGTGCGGCAGAACCATGGAATATCTAAAGCGAAATCAATTGTTAACATAATTTGTAATATTTTTGGGACAGCCTGCGTCAGATGGATTTGGATTTGATACGGCGACTGCATCGTAAGGTCAATATTGTCTTGGTCATTGGCAAGGCGGACTGCCTGAATAAGACGGAGGTGCGTAAGCTGAAGGAGCGCATCCTTCAGGATCTCGAGGACAATCACATACAGCTGTATCAGTTTCCCGAGTGCGATTCAGATGAGGATGATGACTTCAAGCAGCAGGATCGTGAGCTCAAGGCATCCATACCGTTTGCCGTTGTTGGCAGCAACACCATACTGGAGGTGGCTGGCAAAAAGGTGCGCGGACGTCAGTATCCCTGGGGCGTGGTCAATGTGGAGGATGCAGAGCATAGTGATTTCATTAAGCTGCGTACCTTCCTCATATCGACGCACATGCAGGACCTCAAGGACACCACACAGGTGAGTCAATCAGATATGAAAAGTCCACATCGATAATTCATTCTGGCTGCCTTCACAGGATGTACACTACGAGAACTTTCGGGCGCAGTGCATCTCACAGATATCACAGCATGCGCTGCGTGAGCGTGGCAAATTGAAGCGTGATTCGATTAGCTCAACGAATGGATTCGATGCGGCCATCTCGGAAACGGATCGCCTGTTGCTGCAGAAGGACGAAGAGATCCGACGCATGCAGGACATGCTCACGCAAATGCAGGAGAAGCTCAAGCAGACACATCTCATGGAGATGAAGAAGAACGATAGCGTCATCGATGTCTAAACTTTGCGTGTTCAATTTTGCAACTTCATATATATAGATATATATAGATATATTTATATAAAACTTATATGGACTTTCCCTCTATACAAAAACATACACACACACACACATTCACTTGCCTCTTCATGGGCAGCCAACCACCAAAAATTTATGTTTTTAAGATAGCACCATTTCCAGTTAACCGCATTTTTGTTCAAGAATAGAAAAGCTCAAAAAGCAAACCGCATAAATTAGAATTTGTTCTTCAAGTTTCAATTTTGTATACAAGAAATGAATTCGCTTGAAATTTTGTAGCTGCGGCGGCATCTCGTCCAGCTCGGCATTGACCAAACTCTTTTTGCATTTCTCTAGAAATTAGCACAAAATAAGATAGAAAAAAACAAAAAATGGAAAGAAAAGCAAAAGCTACGCTAAAATTTCTGCTGCATAAACCAAACAACGTTTCAATTGTTGATCGTAGATTTAACTCAATTTGACTCGATAAAATTAATGCATACAAATTACAAATTACCAAGTGAATTTTTTAAACGAAGAGACTAAACCTAAAACGTAGCTACGTTCATACCGAAATTCCACAAAAAAATAATTAAACAAAAAATTAATTAAAATTAAAAAAAAAAATAAGAATATAAACAACATAAAATAGAGGTCGCAGTGCACGTATTATACCAAAGTAAAATGAGTTTGAAAAACTACACGAACTAAACAGAACAAACCAGAACAAGAGGCAAACAAATAGTTACATAGAATACCTATATATATATATATAAAGATTAATATATATATACATATGGGAACTTTTTTTTATTCTCTTTTTCTCTTGGTCAATGTTAACCAGAAAAAAAAAAAACAAACTCCTAATTTGTTAAAACGAATTGTTAATGAATTTATTTTAAATGATTAATTAAGCAACATACAAACATAATAATTAAATGAAAATTATAGTGGAAAAATTATATACACCTAATAATAATAATGATAATAATAAAAGGAAACACAACAAAAACTATTTAAAAATAAACATAATTATTACAATTAAAATATATTTAGTTTGTGTAACTTTACGAGCTGCGGGATCATTTTGAATGTATTTTTAAATCTAATTGAAATTTATATTTATATAATCAAGTCACTTAGATTGACGAAATGCACCACATCTGGCCAGCTGTGATGTTTTCTGTTAGCTGAATAAACTGAAGAGGCTCATGAAATGTCTGACCAGAATTAGATCTCAAGTGCTGCGAACACAAGTTGTGTAATACAGGGTGTCTCAAAAATCACGCAAGAAGTAATTTTGATGGAAATTAAGCCATTTTTTATTAATTTATATGATATACTCTATAGGGTTATGTATGGTCAGATATATAGTATAACAGATGTATAATGCGTGATTTCCCGCTGCTGAAAATTGGTCGCCCAGATTATACTTAAGGCAGCTGGATTATGTTCTTTGGCATTTCCTGCAGTATAAGTTTTATTTAAAGAATTCCACGATCAGTCACGTTTTGAAGGATGAAATGCAGCGCAGTATCAGTGAAATTCAGCCACAAAGCAAACATGGAAAATTCCAACAACACGCGTATGCGCCACCAAAGTCCATTTGCCTGATGTGCTATTTCAGATATAACCTTATACTATATAAATGAATCAAATTTTTATACATTTTAATTATACAACTGTGTTTTCTATCAAAATGACTTCTTGCGTGACTTTTGAGACACCCTGTATCTGTTGGGAACTATTTTGTTGGGTACAAAATAGAATTTAAAAAAATTATTATTATTATTTAAATTTTTTCTCTATTGAAATTTATGCAAAGCAAATCAAATTCTTACTAAACATATAACTAGATTATGGTATCTGAAATCTGTCATTATATTATATGTATACAGTGGAGCCTCGGTTAACGAATTCAATTCGTTCCAGCATCTTGTTCGTTAAGCGAAACTTATTTTCGCCAAAAATGTTCGTTATCCGAGGTGCGCTATACTGATTCATGATAGCCATTTGCTTGGAATGAAGCTTCCCTGAATGAATATGTTAATGTAATCAAAAGATATTCAGTTGAATATGGGCAATTCTGTATATAATATTATATTTTTCTCACTGATTTACGATTACTTATATATATTCATTTACTTACTCTTACCTTAGCATAGCTCATATACCCTTACGTATTATAGCCTTATGGCTGATATATCCATACGTAGCCACCCAACTGCAAAAATCAATGAATTATAATTTCTTTTCATTTAGATTTATTTATTTCTCTCTTCATTTTGTTATCTTTAAAGTGTATGCATATATATATGTATATATGTTTGCATATACATATACATATATATGTATATTTATGCCTTGGGTACTTCTATAACTCATCTCTGCGAATTAGTCAACTGAATAAATTTTCATTTGTTTTACATGCAGTTTTTCATTTGTTTTTTTTTCCAATTTTTCATTTAATTTTTTTTTGTTTTTTTGGTAGAATTCATTTCATAAATGTTAATGCTTATTTCACACATAGTTAGATATATATGTATGTGTGCGTGTATATGCTTAAATACATACATGTATATATACATATATATTACTATATATATGTACAATTTATGGATTATACGAAAGACAGAGACGAGGCGAGACACGACCAAAAAAAAAAGAAAAAAAAAAAAGAAAACCCTAGAAACTTGTCCTGTATAATAATAGGGGTAGTCCATTAATTTTTACGTTATACGCATATATTATATATATAGTTTACATACATATATATATAAGTACACATACATAGGGCCAGATGTAATTCAGTGGATAGTTTTCTTGACTTTTACTTTTCAGTTTGCAATTAATTCAAATTTTTCAATTTTAGTTTTTCCTTTATTCGTAAATGTAATTTTTTATGTATTTTCATATAATAATTGTAATGAATTTTCTTATATTTGTTGGATTTAAACTCGTTTTTCTTTTCTTTTTTTTTTTTGTTTTTTTTTTTGTTTTCTTTTACTTGGCTATTTTAACGTTTCAATTCGTTTCTCTAACTTCAAGCGTACTTTTTTAGTTTGCCTCACATACCTTTTGCTTTAACTATTTGCGCTTAAACCAAGTTTTCTCTATGGTTTTTCGTTTTTCGATTTCTCAGTTATGTAAGTGTGTGTGTGTGTGTGTGTATGTATGTCTGTGTGTGTTTTGAGTTCTCTTGTATATACTTGTATAAATTTTCAAAAAAAAAAAATGTCTAACTGCTTCCATGTAACGCCAGCGTTACACTATATATATATTGATATACATATGTATACGTATATATATATACATATATAATACTTTATACATGTATCATATCTCATATCTCTGTTGGATTTCTGTTGCCTCTTTCTTTAGCTTTTGCCCGTATTTCTGGGCTCAACTTTTGCCACATTTTAATGTTTTTTTAAATATTTTTTTTTATTCTTAACAACCGTCGCCTGCGCACATTTTATTTTTATTATTATTTTTTTTGTATATATAGTTTTGTTTTTCTATCGAGTTTTGTATTTTCATTTTTTGGTGTTTTACATTTCATTTAAGTACAAAACTACTTGCCTTGCCTGCCATATATATACAGATATATATATATTTGTTTCTTCTTGATACTTTATTCTGCTGCTTGGCTTTTATTTATAATCATATATGTATATATGTGTATATTCATTTTAATCTATGCATACATCTATATATATATATATTTTATATTATTTATGTATTTTTTTTTTTTTTAGCAATTCACAAAAAATGTCTCTAAACAGCGCCACAATTACTGTTTTGCAGTTAAAAAAAAAATAGTTTTTCTTATCTTTTTTTTTTTTTTTTGCATCTTGGCCAAAATCCATTAAATAACATCTAACATTATGGGACGTAGCTTACTAGAAAAAAAAAACACGACGTATATAATACTACTTGCATATGTATAAGAGCTCATATATATATATATAGTGTATATATACATATATTTATGAATTGCTTTAGGTTTACCAATGCGAGAATTCATGTCAACGCCATTTATCGGGTCAAGATATATGCACATATGCACACATATTAATTACAGTGACACACACAAGACACGGCTAGATACATACACATACATATGCATATACATATATACGTGTGTATATATGTATATCACATACACATGTTTGTTTTAGTGAATAAATACATTGTCAATTACAGCTAAACATATATGTATATATTTATATTTATATATGTATATATATATTTTACTGTGCTGTGTGTGTGTGTGTGTGTGTTAACATATACATATGTAAATAGCTGCTCTCTCTAACACTCAAGTGCCTAGAAATGCTTTATATATACTAGATATTACATCAAGTGTGGGCTTAATAACCAATTTTGAATACATTAAATAAGTCATTAGCAAATATATCAATATATATATGTATATATATATATTGACTTGCATAATTAACAGTTAGCTCTGCTTGCATTTTGTTGTTTGATTTATTTTAATTAGATTTTGTTGTTTGTGAGAAAAAAGTCATTTGGTTTTTTTTTTGTTTTTTTTTTTTTTGTTTCATTTATTTGTTATTTTTCATTTCACTCAATTGTTAAAGTAGCTTTTTTGTTTTGCCATGGACTGCGCCTTGCTTTCAACTATTGTTTAAGTATATATATATACTTATTTTTTTGTTTCATTGAATATCTGAAGCGCACATTTACAATGCTGCTTAAATTGCTAGTAAAGTATTTTGTTGTTGTTGCTAACAGTTTTACAATATTTGAATGCTTCACTTCAGTTACAACAATTTGCTTACATGAAACAATATACATTTGAAGCTGTTTATGCATATATATATATATATTTATTATATATATTTATTTTTATTTTTATTTTATTTTTTCTTGTATTTTGAATAGTGCATAATATGTAATATTAATGATATTTTTAGACCATCAAGGTTCATTCATTTAAATAGTTAATTTCATATATGCATGTGTGCATGTATAATATTATGTAAATATTAATAAAAAAAAAATTACGGATCCTGCCCGCTAAAACACAATTGAAAATAGACATATATATATATATGTACATATATATGTGTGTGTATGGGTTAATTATATATATATATATATATATAACATAAAAAATTAATAAATTAATAACAATAAACGTAATAAATTATGCGCTTTTTAGTTTGGCCTGCCACACTCTCTCGATCGATCACGCACCAGCGTGAGCATGTGCCTATATATATGTATATATACATATACACTTTTATATACATATATATAGCACAGATTGCTTTATATAGAAGTACACATATGTAGGTTTAGTTGTATTTGTATGCTATATAGCCAATGACTTTTCTTTGTTTAATTTTAAATTGCATCTTTCTTTTTTTTTGGTTGTTTGCTTTTTAGTTAAGAATTTGCTAGTGCTTGTGCTTGTTAAGTCTTTCTTTGTTTGTTGTTTTTTTTTCTTCTTCTTTTTAACTGTGTCCCAAAGGTTGATCAAGTGAAGTCAATCAAATCAAAGTGTTTAAATTCGTGTGGCATTTTTTGTTATTTTTTTTTTTTTTTTGCCTTAACATACACAGATCGAATTTATATGCAAGTGTTTAAATTTTAAGACAGCGCTGTTAACAGCTGCTGTTAATGTTACGTTACATTCTGTCAACTTTACTGTTCCTGTTACTACTAAAATAAGAATATTTTGCGAAGACAGCGTTTTACTTGGAAGCAACAAAAAATCAAGAATCATTTCTTTAACTAATTTTTGTAAAAAATATGTTTGCCTTCCTTTTTTTCTATATATGTATATATATATATATATAATTTTTTTTTTTTTAAGCAAATTAAATAAGTGTAATTTTTTTTTCTATTTGGCTTTGTTTTATCATTTATCATTTTTTTCTTATTTGTTTTTCTTTTTCATTTAGATGCAAGCATTTGCTGCTTTATTTTAAATTCGAGTCCAACATTTAAATTATTTACAAATATTAAAAAAAAAAAAAAAAATACAAACTATTATATATTTATATATGTATATATGTACACATATATATACACATACATATACATATACATATGTATGTATATAGTATTTTACAACCGCAGTCCAAGCTGCGGACTGTACATATGTTTTTTATTAATTTAATTTTATTTTTTGTGTATATATATATATATATTTATTTTAAAGTTTTTTTGCTTCAATTTATTTGAATTTTTGTGTTTTTTTTTTTTTCAAATATTGTTTAATTCACTGGGTTGCAAATATATATATATTTTTTTCGTCTAGGCGGGTTAGGGGAAGGTTGACAGTATATTTATATTTTATAGACCTAATTGCAATTGGTTTTTGATATTTTTGTTAGTTTGTGTAGTTTTTGTCATTTCTCAATAAAATAGTTTTCAATCAATCAATAATAATTAATAATTAAATTGTAAAATTACGCATGCAAACATAATTTTCTTTCTCGCTTTAAGCATTAAAACAAAACCAGCAAAAAAAAAATAACTTAAGACTATATTTGTTATTATTATTATTATTATTTGTTGTTGTTCTAGTTGCCTTCCTGGCCTTGATTTGTCAATATAATAAAAAGTAATTTATATATATATAATAAAAAAACAACAAGCCGTTGACTTAAATTTAACAGAAATTTGATTTTGGTTTTTGCTTATGGTAAAACTAGAGTTCGCGTTTTAAAAAGAAATAAAAAAAAAAACACAAAAGATTTAATCAAACCGAATTAATAATAAAAATGGTCTATGGTTGTGCTTATGTCTGAATTTTGGATTAATTTCTTGATAGTTTCTCTCATTTGTTGCTCTTGTATTTTGCTCTGCTTTTCGTTTTTGGTTTCAGTGCGCGTTTTTGCCTTGTCTTGGGAGCTTTTAAGATTAGATATTGATTAATGTTATGTTAATGCTGCTCTTTCTCTTTTTCTTATGTTATTATTATTAATAATATATATATATATTTTGTTTTGGTTTCCAGTGTATTCCACTTCGATCTCTCATTTTCCAGTAAGTAAATTTCTAATTTCTTATGTTTTTTTCTTTATCTTTTCGTTTTCTTTCTCTAGAAGTTATACGGTACTTTAGCTATTGCTGTTTGGTTTTATGCTTTAAACATTTGCTTAATCCTTTCTTTTGTTTTTTTATAGCTTTTAGTTTTTTTTTTAGTTTTTTTTTTTGTTTTTTAGTTTTTAGAATTTCTTAAATTTTTGGTTGAAGTTTTCTATTGTTTTGTTTCTTTTGTGTTTTTCTTTGTTAATTATAGTCACTAACGTATTAGGAAGAAGCTGTGCGCCTTTTCCGTAAATTTGCGATAAATTCCCACGACTCTCCGTCATATTCCACCGTGTGGGGCCTGATTTTGACTCCCAGACGGCTTGCCACCGCCAGCGGAGCCACCGCCTGCAGCGCTCGGTGCCGTTGTCCCTGTGGTTGTGCTGGAGCAGGCATCTCGGCTCTCGCTCTCATCACACTCCTCCAGTTCGGCTAAATTCTCTTGATCGGACTCTTCGAGCGTTACCTAGAAAAGTATTCGAAACGTTAGCATTGCTATTATCAATTGATGATGAGCTTACGATGGGGTTCTTCTCATGCATTCATTACTCTTGTTCTTTTTATATATACCTGGAAGCGTATCTTCTCGTCCTGTGGCATTTCATCGGCTGCCGATGGTGGCGGCGATGGCGGTATCATGCTCTGATAGTAGTCTCTGTTCTCTTCAAGCGTATCGAGTATATCTTGGGCATCTGGATGCACCAGATCAGCCCATGTCTCCCACAGCGGATGCACAATGTAATCGATGAAGCCCACTTGCGACTTCTCAATGGTCGCATTGTGGCGATCACACATCGGACTAATGTCCATGCCGTTCTCACGCTCCTTGTCGCCCTGTAGAAAGAACTCCTCCATAAGCAGCGCCACCCAACGCTTGTACAGCGGCAATGGCTTGGTGGGATTGCTCAGATCAGCGCAGTGCACCAGATTCTCAAGTACCTAAAGAGAAAGTGAAAGAGAGAGGGAGAGTGAGAGAGAGAGAGAGTATAAATCAATTGCCTTCTCTTACCTGTATGCGATCTGTGTAGTTGTCCAGCAGCAGAACTCCTGATCCGGCCACTTTCTTGGTCTCCACCATAGTTTTCAGATCGGCCAGCAGGCTCATGTGCTTGGACATGTCCGTTGAGAGCACAATATCAATAACCATCTTCCTCAATGTTTGGCGTTGTTTCCTACAAATACATCGAATGATCAAACTCAATATAATATATCCAAACACCACAATAATCTATGAAATTTGACATACTTTTGCATATTACAGAATATATCACATCCTTGATTTTGCAATAATTTGAAGGCAACAGCTAAATGATGATTTTCCAAAACAGATTCGTCATTGTACATTAATGCTAGTTCGGAACCTATAAACAGACAAATACATGCAATATTATTTCTGATGTAATTCATTTCATATTTCATCTTACTTGAATTAACCAAAAATTGATTGGTTAAACCAGGATGATCAACATCGTGTATACAAGCGGCGAACAGCGCTCCGCCCACCTCGAGGGGCGTAAAAACACCTTCCAATGCCGGTGTATTTAGTAGCACATTTGTGCTCTGTGTCACGTCAGCGGCATGCAGCGAATTGTGAAACGGATTGTCTTTGACGTAGTGGTCCTCCAGAGTAGTCATAAAGTTAAGAAAAGTTTTCGGTGGTATCATAAGACTGGTCAGTAATTCTCTACTCTGTAAGTATAGAAGAAGAAACGGCAAAATAGTTCGTTATAGTTATAGTTAGTTATAATAATGATAGGGTCTATGGCAATGACAATGATCAAGTAACTTACCTGAAATATGGTGTATGCCACACAAGTGAGCGGACGATTGCAGCTCAGCTCGCCAATTTTGAATATCTCAATGCCCCACGTATCGAGTTCCCCGAGCAGAGTGCCCAGCTCGTTCTCCCTGGGCGTCTCCACGCCAAATGTGGGCAAACGCTCCCCGGTGAAGCTGTTCGTGTGCGACAGGGGCCGTTTCACGCCGCTGATCTGTGACATGGGCGGGCCACGCGGGGATCGACTGCGTGGATACGGCTGCTGCTGGATGGTGGTCTGTAAGTTCGAGTGATCCGGGTTCTCTTCGACGCGCAGTGAGGGCAAATCGAACTCTTGCTGCTTGTCTGCAATGCCAGAAAACAATAACAAATGAGCTCATTATATATAGATTACGTATACGTCATGTTGTTGCTCTTCCTCGGCTATGCTCAACTCGCCATAAATATGCAGATGCCTGCTCATGTATGCAACAATCCGAATTGCATTGTCTACTTTGGGGCGTAACGTGTTTTTTCATGCAACAATTGCAAATTGCCTGTGCATACAATGAGATTTATTTAAATTTTAAATGAATCTGTAGACAATGAAAGCCGTAAATGGGTAAGCGTGCGTGCGGGCAGATACCCTGCTCTGATAGGGTTGTTTGCATAACTTAAGGTTTCTTTTTTACATAAAGTAGGCACGTAAAAGATGTCCTTACTTTATTCTGGCCGTTACGTTATGTAAGCACTTAATTTTTGCCCTTACGTTTGTAAATTCTTATGCAATATATACAAAGACGTTAATGGGGTCCTTACTTTACGGATATCCTTAAGTGATTTTGAGCCTTACGTAAAGTTGGGTTGTTACGTAATTTCAAATCCTACGTAAAGTAAGTTTTTACGTAATTTTAGATGCTACGTAATATAAGTTTTCGCGTAATTTTAGTGCCTACCTAAAATAAGGTCTTATATCATTAAGATTTTACGTCATTTGAGTGCCTACGTAAAATAAGGTCTTACGTCATTAAGATTTTACGTAATTTTAGTGCCTACGTAAAATAAAGTCTTACGTCATTAAGATTTTACGTAATTTTAGTGCCTACGTAAAATGAGTTCTTACGTCGTTAAGATTTACGTAATTTGAGTGCCTACGTAAAATAATGTCTTACGTCATTAAGATTTTACGTAATTTTAGTGTCTACGTAATTTGGGTTCTTAGGTAATATAAATCACGCCATTCGTTTGTTACTACTTAATGTGGGCTCTCACGTAATTTAAATCTTACGTTATTTGGCCTCTAAGGTAATATATATATAACGTAATTTTGGGTATTACGTAATATAAATTCTTACGTAATTATGCCCTTACGTAATGTTGACTTCATGTATTATTATATTATATATCTAATATACCTAATATAGGATGAGAGGATAGACCAATGCCTTGATTTGAGATAAAATAAGTTTTTACGTAATTTGAGATCCTACGTAAAATTTCATCTTACGTTATTTGAGATCCTACGTAAAATCTGATCTTACGTCATTTATATTTTACGTAATTCATCCTTACGTAATTCAAGTTCTCGCGTTATTTGGGCTCTTGCGTGATTTTAAATCTTACGTAATTTGGGCATTTACGTAATTCAGTATCTCGCTTACGTAATATAATTACGTAATATAATTCTTACGCTATTCGTTTGTTACTTAATTTTAGCTCTCACGTAATTTAAATTTTACGTTATTTGGCCTCTAATAGATATATTACGTAATTTTCGGTATCACGTAATATAGACTCTTACGTAATGTTGACTTTGTGTATTATGTCCTTACCTAATCTACGATATAGGACCAATTACGTAAAATGCTTTGATATACCTTAACATGCCTACCAAGCTGCAAATCAGAAAAAAAATTGGTATAATTCCTTTCCATTATGCTCTCAACTTTCTATGCCCTATTCCTATTGAATCACAGGGCATAGATTTTAGAATATTCAATTCACAACACTTTGATGCGAAATGCAAGCAAAACTTAATTAGAAAAAATAAAACAACTTTGAATTGATAGCAAATGTATATAAATATTAGATGTATGCCCTTTTATTAGGCAGCCTCATGCATACTGTTAGCACTAAATATGTGTGCAGAGAAGAGCTAACAAATTTGAAATGGCTGGCACAGTGTGCGAGGGGATTAGTTAATATTTCAGTTAGAACAAGCAGCATTCATTCAGCCAGTGCTGAGCCCAGTCAGGCCATGTTTATTTATGCCCAAAGGCTTCAACTGTTTTTAATATACATTTAATGCCAGAGTCGAGTTGGGATAGAATTTAAAGGCTTTTCAACACACACACACACACACACAAGCATACCTAAATTCAAAATAAATAAATAAAGTTACTGCACGGAAATACGAAGTAAATATTTATCTATGTTTGAGCTATTCTATAGAGTATTTCCATGTCGTCTCTAGCGCCAGGTCTTTAAAATGCACATGGAAAACAAATATGCACACACACACAGACACACATACGTGTGCACATGCACATATGTTCATATAGAGCCTGGCACGTATCCTATCCATAACACATCGCTAACCTGCCCCACGGCTATGAACTCGACGCAAAGCTGTCTCAGCTGCCTGCTATATTTTTTTCTCTATATATACTTTTTTTTTTTATATACTCTACACACCTACACATATACAGAGATTCAGTGATGTGCGTGTATGCAGACATATGTACATATTTTGCATACGATTTGGTTTTGGTTTTGAGTTTTGAATCTGAAATCCGTTTCACAGCTGCTTTTTTTTTTTATATTTGCGCTCGAGCTTAACGATTTGCCTGATTAGCATATGCGACAGCCACAAGATATTTGCTCTACCTCTCTCTCTCTCTCTCTCTCTCTCTCTCTCGCACACTCTCACATATGTAAATTTAATGTGCGTGCGTGTGTGTGAAGCCGTTTCAATTAAGCCGCCCGCCATTTGCAATCGCAGCCAACGCCATGGACATTACGTATACGCACTGTCAACTTATCGACTGGGCGGACGCATTTATGTTATCCTGGCCTCATGTGTGTGTGTGTGTGACTTTTCGGTTGGCCCAGCCGGCAGCCGCTTCTGTTTCAAATGAAGTGTTACAAATAGACATTAGGGCTGCCTCTCTCTCTCTGTGTGTGTGTGTGTCAGGCTGGGCTTGGGTGAAATGCGATTTTATGCTTGATAAACTACAATAACAACAAAAGCAACTACCAAAGGCCTAGGCCAAAAAAATAAAATACGCTAGTGGCCGCAAAGGTGGGCAGCAGTAAAAAACAACAACAAAATCCAGTTTAGCCCTGAACCTGCCCATTTTAGCCATTTAAGTTGAGTTCGCGCCAGGCTAAGTTCCGTTCCGTTTCGTTTCGTTTCGTTTCAGTTCGGCTTTGGCTCAGCTCAGCGAAGTAGAAATATGGACAAATGTGCAAATATGTTGCCCACCTTATGCTTGGCCACACCCACAGTTTTAGGCGTCGAGCGTGCCCAACACACACACACACACACTCACACACACACACACACACTTTTTATGTGTGTGTTTTTTCTTCTCTGTTTTGTTTTGTGTGTAACTCTTTCGCTTTGCACTACGCGCCTTTGTTTGTGCATGTCCCGAGGCAACGTCAAACGTGGTCATAGTTTTTTTTTTCTCCCATTTCTGTTTTCCCTTTTGCTGCTAAAAGGGGTTTCGAACTGTGTGTGTGAGGGGGAGCTTCGTAGGTTAAACAATGAAATTTCCACTTCATCTGTTTTTATGCTGCTCTGCATAATTTAATTTTGCACTTTCAATTCGACGGATTTGGCTGAAGTCTTGTTATTCTACTTTTTACCCCACATTTGAATTTTTTTCTATTTTTTTTATGTATTTAATTTTACTCTTTCTCTGTTGCCGTGTTTTACTTTCAGCTTTTTCATTTATGCACTGTGCATAAATGTGCAGCTCTTTTCAGCTGGTGGCATATCACAAAAGTTTTCGCTTTTGTTTTGCATACTTCTAATTGGATGAGTGGCAACTGTGCGGAGTGTGGAGTGTGTGGGGAGCAGGGCTGATGTTGCCACTACTTGAACTTTCCTGTGGTTAATGCAATTTTATTGCATACTCTTGTGCGTGTGTGTGTGTGTGTCTGTCTGCTAAAATGCAAAAGCAACAACAACAATAGGAATGTCATCAAATGCAGACAGTCGCAAGTTGAGCTAGCTTAAGTAATCAAAAAGAATTCTTTTTGCAATGGAAATTTTAAATGTTTTGTTCAATTTGGTATATATATATATAAATCCCTGAATTGCACTGTGCAATATTTTGTCATGAATTCATTTATACACTATATTTAGCTCCAACTTATATAAACGTTGCAAGGACTATCTATTCTACATTTTGCCTACCTATTATTGCCCATAAGTTTTTCCAGAATTTGTAATAAAAATTCCAAGAAAATAAATAATTTTTCACAATTTACCCATTTTTTAACAGCTCTTAAAGCATTTCTTTTTTGGTTTAAATATTTGAGAGTCAAAGTTAATTTTTTATTATTATTATTATTATTTTTTTAAAGATAAAAACACAAAATCTGCCCACAGTCATATTTTTCTTAAAGAATAGCAATTTTGTGCTTTATACAAAAATTTTTGGTAACTTTAGTTACGATATTGGTGAGCTATGCTGAATATCAATTTCTCACAACAAATGATGAAGAGTCAAATTTTATTTTCTTTTCAGAAGAATGAAACAGAGTTCAATGGAAAAATTATATAGAAAATATAAAAAAAAGAGCGAAGCATATGAAGGTTGCGCATTCCTAAATATAAAATCGGAAAAATATAATAACTATAGAGGTTTACTTAAATATTTTTCGTACTATATAATGACTACTATTTTCTTGAATATATTTGTTTATTTTATTTATACAATTTAAGCTTTGTTTAATTCTTCTGTAAAAAAATTACTCTATATCATTTTAGCAAGTATTTAAAATAAAATTCTAAATAAATACACTCAATGGATCGATTACTAATATTAATCATCAAGCAATATGAGTATCGATTATATGAGTATCGAGTATCAATATATGAGTATCGATTCCGAATATTAATCATTAATTAATTTTGAGTATCGATTCCGAATATTAATCATAGATCAACATTGAGTATCTTAAGGAACCAAAATAAATTTCAATATGATTTGAGGCCTGAGCAATCAATTGATAAAGCTCTATAACTTACCCAAAAATGTTGAACAAATATACTCGGATATTTGATTGCCCGATCTGCTGGACTCGCTAAAGTGTGATAGTTCCTTGTTAAGCATGCGTTTGAACTGTTCGGTAAATAGAGATGATAGAAATAATGTGATTAGTTATCGTTTGTGATTAGTTATCGATAACGCGTCGACGCACCTTTAGCGATGCCATGTCAGAGACACTGCGATGTGTTTGTATGGTCTCCAGTTGATCCAAACACCAATCTAATTCCTCAATAGTATCGGTGGCTAGGCGTGTGTAGGCCTCATCGCCTTGTGCTAGTTGGACACCGCCAGCATTTCCGGCCCGTCCGACGGATGATGATTGAGCTGGCCGCCTGGATCTTGTTTGATTAATACATGATTTCCGCACATATACACACACACACACACACACACGCACACACAGAGACAGAGACAGATGGAGACAGAGATAGGAAGGAAGTATGGATGGGTAATGGAATGGACGGGGGTTCAGAGAGTGGGAGAGGTAGATATAGAGAAGGAATTGATTTGATTATGAAAGGAACAAGGTACAAGGTACAAGGTAAAAGGTACAAGGTACAAGGTACAAGGTACAATAACAACAACAAACACAAACGAGAGAACAAACAAAAATCGCAAAAGAAAGAAAAAGACAAACAAGGTAAAAATTACAAGAAAATTGAATTGAAAAACAATCAAAGGGGTACGGGAAATGGCAAAAACATTGACAAAACAAATTGAAATATGCAAAAAAAAAAAATGTGAAATGAAATTGTGAATTAAACAGACAGAATTGGGAGTGTGAAGGGGGAATCAAGGCAAGTAATGCATAAGTAATAGATTGTGTTTTTTTATTATTGTTATTACAAACATTTTTTTTTTTAACAATCACACACAGCAACAGAAATACACGTGTTTTACAACATTGAGAATTGGGGAATTATCATTATTAATATTATTTTTTTCATTAAAACAACAACAACATAAACAACGATAAAATGTCGTTAATGTCGAGCGAGCGAGACAGATATAAACACATATATTAAACACAAATATATATATTTATATTCATATACAAAAGAGAAAGAGAGAGAGAGAGCGAGAACGAGAAAGAGAAAGAGAAAAAAACATGAACAAAATTGAATTGCAGAATCTGTGTTTTTTTTTTTTTTTTTTTTCTGTACAACATTTAATAAAACATTATATGATTATCGTTTAGCTTAAGATTTAATTGGCATACTCAGGGAGAGATTTACTTATGCGACTTGTTCAGTGACAGGGTTGCTAGGGCGTTCTCATTCCAACACACATTTAGATAGTTCGATATTAGTGCCAATAAGCAACAACATCAACGTCCACGGCAGCAACAACAGCAACAACAGCAACAACAACAACAACATCGAGGGACATTTTTGGGATGCCAATGCAGAGATCGCACCCCTCATCACCCACTCGCCGGCTCGATGCGTCCAGTTCAATAGAACTGACAATTCTCTAAATTTGAGTTCCGTCATATTCGATGGAAAAATTATAAATAAAATGTATGGTACGCTTTTTATTTGCGGTATTTTTGGCACGTCAACACGATGCCACGCACACACACACACGCATACATATATATATAGAAATCGTTGTCCCGACACCCCCCACATTGCGACTGCTTACACCTCCCGGGCAAGCACGCAGCTAGCACTGTGGTTTGTTTCTTCACATCATTGTCGTCATTTCTGTTTAAGTGGGTCTTTATTCATTTGCTTTTGTCTCTAAGTGTGTGCGTGTGTGTGTGTGTTGGGGGTGGTGCTTACACACACACACACACACACACACAAATATGCATACAGACAAAATTATTGTTAGTCGGAAAAGTAGATGAATGCCTAATGTTCTTGTTGTTGTTCAGATTCTGATTGCTGTTGCTGTTGTTGTTGTTGCCACTTGATTAATTAAAGTGTGAGATGACAATAAGATATTGAGAGAGCACACACAAAAAGATAGAGAACGAGCGAGGGACATCGACAGGCAGCAAGACAAAGAGAATCAGATAAGAGGCCAGAGTTAGATAGAGTAGGGGGGAGGGGGTCGTGGAGAGATAGCAAGAGTGAGTGAGAGAGTGGCAATGGGAGAGAGTGAGAGATATACTATAAATTAATACGGGTTAAGGAGCATGTTTCAGAGTTTCAGAGGGAGAGAGAATTGCTTTTTGGGGAATAATTTGGAATCGGGGTTTACGTAGAATGAAAACGAAACGAAACGAATCCTCTTTGCTTTGTTTTGTCATAGATCGCGGGGGTCACAAGCTTTAATCATTTGGTGTAATGACTTTTTCATACGATATGGATAGATATGGGGCATGTGTGGGCGTGTCAAGGTCACAATCAACTTACTTGTTTGATGCTGGTACATTTGTCAGACTTAATAAATTGTTGCGCACTGAACGTAAGCTGGCTAAAATTTGGGCAAACGGCGTTACAATGAGATCCTCGCCATGGCTGTAAAAGAAAGAGAGAAAGTTTGATAAGTATACAAGACAATGGCAATTGGGTATAAGCATATCGAGAGAGATACCTAAGAGCATAAGCATGCCAAATAATTGATAGGGATAAAAAATAATGTATAGGTCAAGAGAGAAGCGATGAAATTAAAAGTGAATTGCAGAGGCTGTGATATAAATATGACTGTAGATAACATAATATAAATAACATAAATGCAGTTTACACAAGTGATGACGAGTAACAAAAGCGACGAGTAACTGAAGTGACGAGTAATGAAAGCAGCGAGTGATAGATGTAACGAATGATGTGAATTAGTTATATGAGTAATTGTTATATAAGCAATAAGTATCGAAGAAATGACGAGTACGACAAATTACGAGTAACGAGTAGCTGGTAATTGAGTAACGAATGATATGCGAAGTCACAGCAATCGAAATGATGGATAATAAGAACCATATTCAGTAGCGAGCAACAATAAAAAGCAAATTAAAGAAGTAGCGAGTTATAAGTATAGCGAGTAATATAAGTAGCGAGTGACAAAAGTGACGAGTATGAGTAACAGAAGTAACAATATATTAAGATAGATAAAACAAAATTAGATAAGTAACGAGAAGCTATAATAAAGCTAGTCAGCGAACCAGCGAGTAGCAAAAGTAACGAGTAAGTGAATAACAAGTAACTAATGAAGAAATTCGTAATGTACATGAATGTAGAATGACTCATATAACGAGTTAGAAAAGCTAACGAAAAAACACCATTAATGACCCTCAGAGCTAGCAATTTTCAATTAGATATTCTCGTACAATTGTGTTCCATTAAAGCTACTCGTTACACTCAACGTTTACCGTTTACTATAATTCCTGACGCCAATCAGTAATCTGAATACACACGTAATCGCAGGCATCGAATAATCCTTTTGCACAACTTACAACCGTAGAAAGAATTTCAAATCGAATAGATCATAAATTAGACGTTACACTTCTTGGCTTCCACTCCCATTCTATACAAATTTAAATATACATAAATATAATTTTTAATTTTTTTTGTTATTTTTTTGTTTTTGGTACAATATTTTCAATATATGAAAATTTGTAGCTGATATAAATTGAAATGCCTATGTGGTTAACCCAATTGGCTGGCAAATCAACTGGAATACTCGCGCAGGTGCCTCAACGCCCGAGGCATTCGATGATATGGAAACCAGGTGCCCGACTGAGGGTCGACCAACCTGGCCGACCGCAAAAGGTCAGCGCCATGGCCACGAATAGATTTGCCAAAAAAAATATGAAAATATATAACAAAAAAAAAAAGCGAAACAAAGGGAAAGGCAAGTTGGTGAATCATGGCACAAAGGACGACATTCAAGAACTTGATGCAGGTTCGTTCGACAATTTTATAGATATGCGGAACGAAAAGCGACGCACACAGTTTGTGGAAACGTTTCTGGTGGCACACGAGCCGCTTGGCTTGAAATATTTGTGCCGAAAATAAATATTAAATGGGCAAAAAATATAGGAGAAAATTAAAAAAGAATGTAAAAAAAAAATAAGAAATAAAATAAAATAAATAAATAATAAGTAGACGAGCACGAAGACGTTGTCGTTTGCGTTGACAAACAAAAAATGGCATAAATTAATATTAATAAAATAAAATATTAACAACACAAATACACACAAATGAAGCGAGGGCAAGGGAGAGAAAGAATAAATAAAGAAGCAACAAAAAATTAAAAATAAACAAAAATAAAGTTCTTGGCCCATTAGTGACGTCACGAGGCGACTTTGGCGGCGCCAAAATTTAAATTTCAGTTTTTATTTTTATTATATATGTATATATAAAAAAAACATGTACATGTATATACCCTGTAGTCGTAAAATTGGTCATAAAAGGTGTATTTATAGATTGTTTAACTGAGAACACTAAAATTGGTATTGCTACTTAGCTACAAGGCAGATATAGCTAGGGCCTACAGTGATATACATATATGGGCATAAGAGTTTGGAATAGGTTTTAGCGCTTCGAGCACGTAGCAATGCAATACCAAATGATGAAAGCCAATGGCATAGTTGGTACTATCAAAACTTTCGATATATGTAACTATTATAGGGACTATAGCCCATAGCTATCATAATTGATACTATCAAAGGTTTAATATGTGAAGCTATCGATATTATTGGTAACATCATATAGCTGATAACTTTCGTAATTTGTGGTACTTCGTCTTTGTGGCATCATCTATATAGCGATGGTATTTGTCGATTGTTGTATATAACTTGTTATAGTATCAAGTATGAGAGCTATCGTTTGTAGTTGTTTGGTTATCGATAGCATCAAATTCATTGGTTTTAAGTTAACGATAGTAAAACGATTATAGACGATAACGGTCATAGTTGATACTGTCAAAATTTCAATATATTTCGATTTAATGTCTATCGATATATTGAAATGATGTCAATTTAATTTTTCGCTCTTTAATTTTATTTAATATACGGACAATCGTTATAATTAATTGATAATCTAATCTGTAATGAAAGTTATCGACTATATAGAGCTATCCATAATCGATATCGATTGCTTATATTAGTATATATTAGGTACATTATATAGTTAAGTATATCTGATATATATGTATGTAGTATATATATGAATAAAAAATATTCCGAAAATTCAAAGAAATTAATTATAAATGCTTATATTGCTTCGCCTAATATTTTACAGAACTGTTCATCAAAAAACTATAAAAACATGAAAACATAAAAGTTATTTGAAGCCTTGTTACTAGCTATGTATGTCCAAGCTATGCCAAATTTGTACAGCATTTCTATTTTTATATATTTATATAAATATATAAATGTATATACTATATACACAGCTATTTCAGCTTTAAAGCCAATTGGCTGCCAATGAAAATGGTTGGAAATATTGAAAATTTCATAAAATATTTTGCGACTCTTTCACGAAATGTTCAATGTTCAAATGCTTTTTAAATGAAACAGCAATATTAAATATGTGTATACATATTCACATCTATATGAGCAGATAGAGGGAGAGATAGCTGGGTAAAGCGACAACGATATACGATTAATGATGTCAACTCATTTACAGACCAGGTTGCCCTCACTCACTCACTCACACACTCTCCCTCTCCTCTCTCACACAATCATTCTCTCGCATTTGCTTGCTTTGCGGTATGTTTGCCTGATTTTTGGCACGTCCCACTGCTGCAATATATCTATATCTATCTATGCTAGCGTGTGTCGCAACAATTGTACAAATATGCTATTGTATATTGTATGCTCGCGCATCTATCCATCCATCCATCCATTTGTCCATCCAAACACACAACTAAAGTGCCTGCTATAAACAACAACATAAATAACAACAAGCGGCAAACGTTGCCCATATGCAATGCAGCAATCACCTCAACTCACTTCACCCGCACTCTCCTGGGATCCCTGCCCTGCCCTGCCCCTGACCCAGCTACTCCCCCTGCGCCTTCGCCAGTTTGAACTCTTCACTTTTGGCCCCGTCGCGTCGCTAGACTATGCAGCCAGCCAGACGAAATGTTTTTGCCAGCGATTTGTCATTTGAAATCATGTCGCGCCGCTCTGTTCACAATTCGTTCGTCTTCATTTGAGCACTTTAGTGCGATTCTAGTTTGTTATTCGATTAGAAATACTGCGACGCAAAAAAAAAAACAAAATAATAATAATAATAAATAAGAAAACATGCTTGTGACTCATCCAGTGTGTTCTTTTCGAGGATCTAGCCGTATAACAAAAATCAACTCGAATGACATTGCATGCAATTCCTTGCTGGATTGTTTATTGTATTGCAGTTATATTTGAAATATGTTTGTCATGTGTCTATTGATGCTATAGCCTATAGGGCAAGCTAGCCAATTGTTATTGATAAATATGGTGCTCATTCAAGTTTATTCAAAGTTGGAGCATCGCTAAAATACTCTAAAACTCTAATTTTTTTTTGCTACAAATAAATTTTGGCGTATCTTAATTATTGTTATTTTTTTAATTCTTTAATATAGGTATTATCATTGACGGATATTTTTGGGTGAAACTCAACTGCATTTTTAATTTAAAAATTGATTACGATACACATTTTTATTGATGTATCGATAACATAACAATCGATATGTTTTAGATGGACTTAATGCATTTTTGAATTAAAAGTTTGATTTATGAAATTTATATTTGATTCGATAACAAATACAAATCTTATAAAGATGTACATTTTTTTATATATGGGTAATTCTATTTGTCAAAATAAAGAAGTTTTTTTTTGCCATTTTCAGCACTAAAATTGATGCATATTCAAAATAATTACAAAAAACCAAAGTGTCGAACGTGACAAAAAGTTGACTTTTCTGGAGAATTACCCATATATATTTTTATTTCAAAAATTTTATTTTAAAATAAATGAATATGTTATCGATTACTATTAAAACATTAATTCTTCAGATCATAGCTATTCAAACATAATTTTTATATCAAATGATTTTATTCACAGATAAAATGGATATGTTATCGATAACTATTAAAATATTTATTTTTAGATCATAGCTATTAAAATAAATATATTTTTTTATCAAACGTTAAATGCTTAAATAAATAATAGTATGTATATTTTATCGATAACTATTCAGTTACTCGTTTTTTTTAGATCATAGCTATTAATATATATCTTTTACATCAAATATTTAATTCTAACATGAATTATAAGATGTATATGTTATAGATAACTATTAAAAATGATTTATTCTATAATAAATAGCTATAGATATATTTGAGATAAGGCTTATCTCAAATATATCTAAGCTATGCATTTTCAGACTAAACATTTGATTACAAATTACACGTTATAACAGTTGTAGATAAGTTTGCTTAATGAATTTTTTATTTGAAAAAAAAAGAACTTTTTATAGCTTTCAATAATATAAACAACGCTACATTAAGGCATTTTTTAAATTTATTTTCAAATAAATAATTTCATACACATTTGGCCTTTTAATAGTTATCGATAACTTTGCTATCATTATAATTGATTATCTAATTATTAAATTGAATACATTGTATGCAAAATTAGCTATTTAAATTTTGAAATTATAAAGCTTTAAGTATAGATTTTATAGTTGTTTTGATAGAGCTAAACACAGGTCAGCAGAATAAAGTGAGCAAGTATCTGAACGAATATGTGTATATATCAATATAAGGAATATATATCAATATATGAGGAATATATGTATATATATATATATATATATATATATGGCATATATGTCAATATATAAGGCAATTGGTTTAGATTTAAAAAGTTGAAAATTTAAAACTAAAAAAATATATATAAAATATTTAAAAAAGTAATTCTCAAATATATTAAAACTTTAGATGGAACTATTTTTTAAATTTGTAATGAATTTATTGCCTAATATTAATATTCATATATACAGATATTTGCTTTAAGTCTTAAACCAAATGTAATTAATAATAAATAAATTTAAATTATTAAAAATTAAATGAAAAATGAAAAATTAATAATTATTAATTTGAATGAATTTTCTGGATTTTCTATTGATAAACTCAACTGTAATATATATTTATATATATGTTGACTTGATCAGTCTGTGCTAAAACTGAAATTTGCTGAGCTGTGTAATTATTATTGATGCATTAAGCGCCTTATTAAATCAATGCATATGCAATTAGAAGGCATTAATAATGCAGCTAAAAGCTGTGCAGGCAATGCATATAGACGCTCTTAATTGACTTCTGTATAAACCTGTGCTCTACTAATAATAGTTGGACAAATATATATATAGAGCATGATGCGCATATGAATATATATATTGTATATATATAATAGATATATGTGTGTTTTGTTGTGCGCTCATAATTAATAGAGAAATATGTATGGTCAAGATGCGTAAGTAAATAAACTGGCAGCTGGGACAGTTTTGCGTATATTTGTCTGCTTGCTCGATTTGATTTGTTTTTTGTTGCTTGTCATTAAATAGAGGTGAACAAGAGAATATTGCGTGGGCTGGCTCAATTTATAGTTGATTTTGAATCGCTGCCGTTGGCTGTTTGTGCGTGCGTGTTACCTGCGCTGTGATTTGATCGAGAACATGTTATCACGATCGGCCAATATGGTAACGGCCAGATCGTCCTGCATGATCGATGGTATCATATTGAAGAAACTGTGGACGCGCGGCAGCGATGGCGACGAGGCTGAATTCTTGTTCAACATGATGATCTATACACGCACACGCACACACACACACACACTCACACATAGACACAGTAAAAGAATGGAAAAATAAATTGTTGCAATTGGCACATGAGACCAGGAAGCGCCTGGCTGGCTAGCTGGCTGGCTAATGTGATGCCGATGCCGATACCGATGCCGATTCCGATTCCGATTTATTTTTCGATTACGATTTCAATTTCAATTCCAGTTTGCAATTTGCAATTTCAATTTCAATTTCTATATAACTATGCGCCGATTGCTCTTTGATTGCTCGACAACTATTCTGCGAACAACTATTTCAGATGACAACAACAATGGCGACAGCGACGACGACGACGACGACGACGACGACGACGACGACGACGGCGACGACGACAGTGACAACGACAACGACAAGGCGAAAGCTTTTTGAATTTTCCACGAATGCGCGCTGGCCGAGAATGAGCGCGTCCCGCGGCGTGGCCAGCAAAAATACAAAACTCAAAACACAACTCGCACGCTCAGGAATGAAAAAATTAAGAAAAATTATTGTAGAAAAGCGACGTCGACGTCGCCGCTGGCGTCGCGACGCTCACCGAGCAGCTGGCAACGGACGGCAGCCATCAGCTGAGCTGCGCGTAACGTAAGAAACAAATTATATTCAACTTAAAAATATATATATACATATATAAAAATAATAATAAATAAAATTAAATTTTAACATATGAGCGTGTGTGTGTGTGTGCGAGTGTGTGCGTGTGTGTCATTTCATTTTCATCATTTGTGCTCGTTGTTTTTATTTTTGTTATTTTTTTTTTTTTTTTTTGCGAGCGCGCGTCAGATTTTTGCTTGGTTTTCATCTTGAGCAACAGCAGCAACAACGAGACGAGCGAACTGACACAACATGCACAACATTTGCTCAATTATAGAAATATACAGGGTGTCGCCTTGACACACATTCATTGAGGCGCACATAGAACATGGGAGAGAAATCCATCTCTATGAAGAATCTAGATATGCTATAGAGTCTTTAGTTGTTGAGCAAAATTTTGTCACATTTTTCTAGGGAATTTTACTAAATTTTCTTATCAAAATTCAAGAAATGTTCTTGTAAAATGCAATTTGTTGTAATTTGTAGAAATTTTCTTATTAAAATTCAAGAAAATTTCTTGTAAAATTCAATTTCAATCTTGCTCAGCAAAGCTCACACAGGAGCAGAGACTGAAAGAGCGGGACAGACAAGATAGGTAAAAGATTGTATAAGAATCACATACATCGCTATGATGTAGATATTCTTATTGAATATCATCTCAAGTCTAATAAAATTCTTGAGATATATATCAGAGCTCTAATATGAGCTAAAATTTAACCTCTCAGTTCAGAGTTCGTCAAAGAGAAACTAAAGTGAAAAATAAGCTATAAGCTATAATAAGTTAAAACGATGCTCAATTAATTGTGCACCCTGTTTGATTGCTATGCCAAGCACACTCACACAGTCACACACACACACATCACACACACTCAAACTAGTACGCCCTGCCGACATATCCAATGTCCGGCAAGACAGGCTACGCGTCCTTGCCTGACATAACACAAGAACAGCATCATCATCAATAGCATTAGCAACATCATCAGCATCAGCAACATCTTTAACATCATTAACATCAGCAACATCATCACCTTCATCAGCATCATTAGCAGCAGCATCAGCATCATCATTATCATTCACTTCATTATGAATAGCAGAGAGCAGAGAATTTTGCTGACTATAATGCCTTCCACCTGATTGTCTATCTCTCGCTTTTCTTGTTTTCCAACAATTCACGCAAAATTAATTTCATTCGCTCTCCATCTCGCTCGCACGCACGTGCTGTTGTTGTTGCTGTTGTTGTTTTTACTCTAGACGCGCACTTACCTACGCTAATGTTTAATAAATTCTCAACTCAAATTGCCATTTGGCTGCCTTTGAGCGATCTGCAATTATTTTTTGCTGTTGTTGTGCGCTTAATGAACGCTCATTACATAAGTGGACAGAGTGAGAGAGCGAGAGCGCGCTATGCTAATATGCATATTTATAAATCTAACTACTAACGTTTATTTTTAATCTCTCTCTCTCTCTCTCTCTCTCTCTCTCTCTCTCTCTCGCTGGTTAGTCGCAACTGCGCACACACACACACCACACGTTATTCTAATAATAATTTCGAGCAATTTTTAATTTAGCTAACCCACTTGTTCTTCTTCTTCTTCAACAGCAGCATCTGTGTGTGTGAGACAGAGAGAGAGAGAGAGAGAGAGAGAGAGAGAGAGAGAGAGAGAGATAGGCATATTACTCATGACCTGCATTGCTTTTCATTTTGATTTTCAATTTACGATTTCAATTTACATACTCCTCCGCTACGATTGCGATTGCGTTAATCATTTGACGCGCGCCACGCCCACTGGCTCAGCCCACTTAAGGCACTTGAGTGACGAGCGACAGCAAGTGGCGCTGCATCTAATAAACAACTGCGGCCAATGGGTCAGCCGACGTAACATCAAAATCTCGTGACTGACAGACAACGTGGGCGCATCGAAGTCGCCAGCGAAACGAGTCAAGTGCCTGATGAAATTGCTCATAAACATTAAGCAATACATAGAGACGCACACACAGCGAGCGAGAGAGAGAGAGAGAGAGAGAGAGAGAGAGAGAGAGAGAGAGACAACTTGACATATGCTCTGATAGCTGCGGCATTCTTTCAAGATTTATCCAAATGAGCTACGGCTCATTCAGGCATATACATATGTAAGGAATAAAATAGACGTATTGAGCCAAGTCTTTGAATGTATAGTTATTTAACTAATATTATAGCTAAAAAATAAATCAGAAAGCTCTAGTCAAGACAGCTCGACTACGAGATGCCCCTGTATCCTGCGAAGCACCAATAATATTCCAAGAATTCTAACCAAATCGCATTATACTCCCTTGAGAAGACTTATTTCCCGAGTAATACGATAGACGCTCGCACACTGTGACTTATTCGGCAGTGAAGCCAAAAACAGATCGTAGCTGGATCGAGCGTAATTGAAAGCATTGAGAACAGTTGCAATTTCTTACTCGTCAAGGCGTGAGTGAGCGTAACTAATTTAAGATATGCTCAACGATTTTTTGAGAGCTATGATATACATATATAAAAGATATCATATATGCAGCTTTTGCAGTGCAGACGAGCGAACAGATACTCCGAAGGATAGATGAACAAAAAGAGATTGAACAAATTATGAGCTGATTCCAATCAAATCTTTATATATATTTTATGCGCTATATCACGCCTACTTCTGCCTGTTGCATAAATGAGCTCAAGGTATAAAGAGTCGCATAAAAACTTGGACTTTATACATGTGCACAATCGCTATCAGTATCTGTCCTTGTCTTGTATTCAGCCCCGGCCCTCGCAACATGTTTGAGGCCTAATGAAATAACTGAACTCAATTTTGGTATTTCACAGCTGAGCTTTTTGATGCATGTGTGAATTGCATTTGCACAGCATATGAATGGATTTTTTTTTTTGGGGTTTTGGCCCGAGTGCATGACAAATTTGTGTGTGGGATGCATTTTTATTAAAAGCACAAGAGGCCACTCAAAACCATGCAGAAAACACATACAGCAGAGCTGGCACAAACACACATCTATGAGTATATTTTGGGTGTGATTTGCATTGGGCGCATGTCAAAAAATGTTGGTTCGTTTGGGCTGCGTCAGAGGCAATTGAGGCGGCAAATTTAATACGCGAAAAGAACGTATTTCGTTTGGTTGGCACTCGCAATCCCAATCCCAATCCCAATCCCAATCCCAAAACCAAACCCAATCCCATTTTCTTTCCGATGTCACGCTGCGTATGAATAATATGTACGTTACGTATACGCCAGAGTCGCTGCATGTGGCCAACTGGGCAACATATGGATATAAGGGACGCCAAGCAGATAGAGAGAGAGAGGGAGAGCTGCGGTTGCTATGGCCTGTGATTGAATTTTGCCAACGACAGGCCAGCGCCTCCGTAATGCCAAAAAAAGCATCCTCAACCTCAGGCTTTTTTTTTTTTGCCTTTCTGCATTCGTATTGACCGAAATTTCCCATTGCTCATACAGGAAATAGGAAATGTTTTTCATATTTAAATTAGCGCTGCTATTCTTCGTCATCTTCTTCTGCTTTTCTTTGCCAGCTTTCATTCAGCCAACAACCCGGGGCCACTCTTTGCGCCTTTAATTGCATCGACGGCTACGACAACGACAAATGATGACTGGGCTCAAAATGCGGCGCATCGTGTGGCACGCGGAACGTCATGTGAGTTGCTCGACGACCAACGGGGCAAACTAAAGCAGCAAACAACGTGATCTGTTTCACGTATGTGCACAAATCTGTTGCACTCTTTCGCTGCCTGCTTTAATATCACACATTTTCAGTGTTATGAAACGCACAAAGGGAATTCAACAAATTAAATTTGATATCCAGTGCAGCTCGTGCAGTTCATATGAAGTTATGAATTGTGTTGGAGAGAAAGTTGATTTTCTATATATATATGCTCCATATAATACTATTGTCATCTCAAGTTTCTTAATTATAAATGTATATAAAGTAAGTTTGATTTATATGCACATTGCAATCGATACTTATCGATTGCTAAGATACTCTGTTTATGGCAATGGCCTGGGCAGCAGAAAGTTTATGTAACTTCAAGAAGGCTTACTCTTATAAGGAATGACATTAGAACTTTATATCTATATTTTATATCTAATATATTCATATCTATGTTTTGTTTTCATTGTCTTAGTCTCTTTATGCTTGCATTCTTCATCAATTTCTAGTACTTAAATAATATTTATTTTATTTAAAATTATTTTTCGAGTTACTTTATTTCTTTAATATTTATTTGACTTACTGTTTTTTATTTCATTTAATATTCATTTTATTTATGCACATGCATTAATTTTTTATTTCTTATTTTTGCATTTTATTTTATTTACTTATTTTTTATTTAAGTTATTTTGCGCTGTAGAGTTTAAGACAAAAGCTGCAATAAAAAAAAAATAAAAAGAAAAAAAAAAGTTATTTAAAAAAAATTTATTTACATATTTTTAATTTAATTTATTTTTTTATATTTTTTATTTTATTTATTATTGTCTATTTTATTTACTATATTTTAAAATTATTATTATTGCCTATTTTATTTATTTTTTATTATATTATTTAATATTATGGATTTTTTTCATCCCTTTTTAATATTTTTCACTTTTTTTTAAAGAAGTATTTTTCACAAATATTTCCTTGAGCGATTAGTATTTAATACATATTTTTTTAAATCGTTTAAAACTGGAAGTTGATAATCTACCGTAGCCCCAATTATTCTAATACATATAAATAAATATTAATTTTATTTAAAATTTATTTAAAATTTATTATTATATTTTATTGTTAAATATTTATATAGTTCCTAAAGAGTCTAATTACTCAAACGCCATATGCTTTGATTGCTGCTCAAAACAGAGTATAAATACGTTTTAGTCTGCTGAACACAGTGCGGCAATTGCTGTGCCCAACAAGCCCAAAATGAATAAATTAACTAACTAATTGCGCTCAGTAATTAAAATAAATATGGAAGAAGAAGGCGAAAAAAAAAAACTTAATAAAAAATGAGATGCATGTAAAACAGCGTCAAATTATTATTGCTTTTTTTCGTTTGCAAATATATATAGACATGTATAAATATAAATATGTTTATATACATATATATATCTGCATATATTTATATATATCTTTATCAAAGGGGCGCAAAAGAGTTCTATTTGCAGTGCGGCAAAAGGCGAAGGCAAAAAGAAATTAACGCCCGGTGCAGACAGGCGTGCAAAACAATTATGCAACAGCCAAAGGAAAACAAATGAAAATGAAAATGAAAACAACAACAACAACAACAACGACAATACAAAAACATTGAACAAGCAAACAGGCAAGCAGACAGGATTAAATTGGGATTACATTGGTTAGATGCAAACAAACAAAAGATGGAAAAAGTTAACTAGATAGTTAGATAGATAGATAGATAGATAGATAGATAGATAGAACTGGGCATACGTACGATCTGTCAATGAGTATAGAGGCCTCCTGTTCTTTAAACCTGCAAAAGGGTTACAATAATAAACAACGATAATAGTACGAATAACAATCATAAGTCGATAGGCTTAAGAGATAGAGAAAGGTAATAAGTACGAGTACGCAACACATGCAAGCGATTGTCCACTCAATCGACTTGCAACAGACAACACAAAATAACACAAATAAATACTAATAACAACAAAACGAACAAAAACATAAAAATAAAAACAATAAACTATAAATAAACAGCTAAGAGTGGTCTACTAAGAAATACCCTGAACTCTGCACAGCGTTCTTATGCCAAATGTTTACAATTTCCTCAAGATACACATACTGAATTATTGAATATCTTTTGTTCTAGTTGCACTTTGCTCATCAGCTTGTTTAAAGCTAGATAATGATATTCAAAAGTGTGTATTAGCCTAAGCTCAAGTCTCTAGTTATTGAGTTAGATGGGATAGATGCAGCTATATAAAATCGGGATTTAACAAATATTTTCATGAATTATTTGGAGACCTCCACAATAGATTTGAATTTAACATCTTTCTGTGGTACTCACGCTAATAAAACGAGGTAGAGTTCTCGATTTTTATCGATAACAAGAAGTTAAGATGAGTGATCGAGCATAAGTACATGATTATATACAGTATACAAGAATATAGTATATTATATAAATACCAGCTTGCTGGCTTCTATAGTTCATGCGGACAAATTCCGACGAACGGACAGAACTAGGAATGAAAGACTAGATAGTAAGCCGGACGGGCAGACATTTAATGCTCATCGTGCCACTTGCAAAGAGTTCAGGGTATATAAACTCTAATTCAATTAAATTTTGGCAAGACTTTTGAAAATTTGCTTTTCGTTTGGTCTTTTAATTTAAGTTGTCGCTTTGCATAAATAATTGACGCTTATTTTATTATGTTAAGCTGAATGCAAATAAAAAGGTTAACATAAATTGTGTAAATGTGTGTATGTGTGTAAATGTGTGTGTGTGTGTGTGTTTGTGTATGTGCCTGTGCGTGACGCCCTAAGGTATGCAATGAGTGGCAAATGGGATTGAAGCAGCTTAATTGAGACATCACGTGCAGCAGTTAAACGATATGTTCATGGGGTTAGCTATGTGTGGCAAGAGTCGAGCTAAACTGTGACTCGTTGGCTGCCAGAGTCACAGTCACCATCACAGTCACCATCACCATCACAGTCACCGTTACCGTCGCAGTCAGAGCCACTGACGTAGACAATGCGACGGCAATGACCCCGTCGGCAATTGATAGATAAGCGAGTGGCTGCCTCGGGGGCCATGTCATGACGTCATTCTGTTGCGCACGTCACAACTGCAGTTGCAGTGTCTGCACACAAAAGTCGAAGTTGAAGTGTTGACATTTAACAGAAGAAAAAAAAAAAACAAACACTAACACACACATATGCAGGCACAGCTGTGTCTGTGCCTTGCATTTTAAACACTTTGCAAATGCCAACGGCACAAACAACACACGCACAACAACGCCCACTGGCCACGCCCTAGCTGACGTTTTTTTTTTTTTTCTTTTGGGTTTGTTTGCCTCATCCTTTTGCGTGTTCTCTCTCTCTGTGTGTGTGTGTGTGTGCCTTGTTGTGGTGTTTGCTGCATGTCCCACAATCGAGCTGGCAAACACACCTGCTTTTTTCGCCTTGGCATTTAACGCAAATTAACGCCTGAATGGCTTTCAGCATTCAGCATTCAATATTCGGTATTCGGTATTCGTTATACGGCATTCGACATGGCTATCAATTGCTTTTGAGCTCGTCCAGCACTTTGATACATCTGCAATTAACGTGTGCTTGCCACAGCCACAACGTCTGCTTGTGATGCCAACTGATTTGTAGTTAAGTTTTTGTGCTGCCTACGAAGTGATGAAGGACTAAATGACTCAAAGCCGTTGCAGTTGAACGACGTCAAAATACCCTGCACACAATGAGCAACTGTTTAAAGAATTCTGAGCAAAGATTGTCACAAAGTATTGGGTTTTTGATTATCTCTATTGAATCTATATACATTTGCTCATATCCGAAATGATTCACATTGCTTTCAGTCATTTCGCTTGCAACTTATCGATTATTTGATGTAAACTTGGTCAACTTGATGATGTACGAGAAATTTAAATAGTTTACAAATCCATTTAACATATTTAATTTTTTAAATACTAAAAGTTAGAGATAGACTGCGAAGCAAGACATTATTTTGTTTATCGATTAATCGATTATAACTATATATGATATCTATAAGGGTAAGCATATATGTAAATCAATTTTCTTCAGCTCCAAGCAATTATATTGCATGGAATTTAATTTTTTTAATTATTTCGAATTTTCTCGAGTTTCTCTTTTCGAATTATTTAAATGCCTCAGCTTTAAATGTGCACGAATACTAGAAAAACTTCTATCGATATCGATTTCATGACATGAGAACTGGTTGAGGATTTAACAAGGCGAGAATTTCTAGTTCTCAGCAAGCGTTCCTATGTTGCGCTCCATGAATTCATACAAAACGCGTCTACTTGACTATGAGCATAAACCCATTGAGTATAAAACGCTCAAGATCTAATTTTTTCATTTTTTTTTAAATAATTTTTGATATCATTTTCACATAAAGTGAAATATTGGAAAATTGAACTTAGAAGCTTCCATTAAGTTCAAAATTAAGCTAATAAAACTAGAAATCTAAATTTAAATCTAATTTTAATTCTGTTATAAATTTAAATTTAAAAAAAATTTGTTGATTGCCTCGAAATTTTGAACTCTAGATCTAAATTATTTGTCATCAAGTCATCAACTGGATCTATGATAGATCTGTGAGATATTTAATAATAAATCTATTAAAAAATATGCTTATATATATGACTGACATAGTCAATCTGGAATCTATGCTGATCCCAAGTTATTGGCTTAGGCTTATAGAAATTTCAACTTTAGCTCTAAAAGTAGCAAAAGTTTTGCAGGTTTTTGTCATTTTTTAAATACATTTATCGCTCGCATTTGACTAACGTATTTAATTGAGTCATTTCTGCTGCTGCAATTGCTTTTGTTTTTGCCTTTTCTATATATATATATATATATATATATATATATATATTTTGCCCTTGATATTTGCCAGCCGCAGTCAGTCAGCTAATTATTTGTTATTAGTGTTGAAATCTTTATGAAATTTTCACTCAACTTGTTCGTTGTCGTTGTCATGACAGCTAAGCTGGGGCCAGTCACTGCCAAAGTATAAGGTATATATAACCAAACTATGTGTGTGTGTGTGTGTGTGTGTGTGTGCTTGCAATTGACAGGCTCATCAACAACATTGTTTGAAAGTGGCAGACTGGCAGACGAGGGAACTGCGATATGTCTCACCAAAAATATTCAAGTTGATTGAAAGCAAACGCAACGAACGGACCCCGGTATACGCTTTAGAAGACGTCCGACAGCCAGGCAAATGTCTATAAAGTGATAGGGGGCTTGGGGGCTACGGAGGCGGAGGCGGAGAAGACGTAACTAGAGGCCTGCCAAAAACTTTAAAGCAGACCCAAAAAGTTTTTGGCCTGGCCCAGTCAGGCCGAAACAGCAGCAACAGCAACAACAACAACAACAACAACAACAACATAAAGTGTATATAAAGAAAGCCAAAAGAGAAATAAATGCAAATTGCGTTGCTGTCGCTGCCAAATGGCCGAAAAGGGAGCCAACAAAATACCCCAAAAAAATACCGAAAATACCAAAAAGAACAAAATATGTATTTATTTCAACTATGTATAATTAAATCGTTGCTATGTTCTAGGGCCACGCCTGGGGCCCACTGCACTTGGAGCGAGAAGCAGACTCGACTTTAGCCAGAGTCCCCAGCCGGCCATGTTTTTGTGACACAAGGACACTTTCGCATGTATATGGGGTCTCCATGTGGTGCTACCTTAGGTTATATAATGTTTACGGCAAACACATAGTTTAGCTAAGTATTTACATACGACTCGCTTTGAACTGTAGGCAAAGAGTGTAACAATCTAGGTTGTGGTGCGAAGTATCTTGTGGGACAGTTTATAGTTGATATTGATTTTTAATGTTAGCTAAGATATTTAGTGGACTAATATGGGGTAACTCAATCTAGAGTTGGGTCTAGTTTGATATTCTCATCTATCATACAGCAGTTAATCAATCTGCCATAAGTCTAGTTCTAGACTGTATGATCTATCATCCATTTTGGGTGTAGTTCGTAGTTTTTGCAGGGAAAGTTTGTAGTTGATATATTGCTTCATTTTAACGTGGAAATTTAGTTACATAATATGGACTAAGTCAATGTATATGCAGACCTCGATCTAGGTTGACATTCTCAGCAATCATTCTATTGAGTGACTAGGGCTACGACTGGACGATATTTTTGGTGTAGTTCGAAGTTTATATGATTTTAATGTTAGCTTAGATATTTAGTTGAATTATTTAGGGTAACTCAACGTACATATATGTAGACCTGAGTCTGGATCTGGGTTGACATTCACGGCTAGCATCAAACAGTTATTCGACTGTCTAGACTGTAGAATATGTCATCGATTTTAGGTGTAATTCAAAGTTTTTGAAAGGAGTTTATAGTTAAGTTTATTACCGATATATTTATTACCTAACGTAGAAATTTAGTTGCATAGAAATGTACGTCTAGACCTCGACCTAGGTTGACATACTCAGCTATCATGCAACAGTCATCAAGCTAGGTCTAGACGATATTTTAGGTGTAGTTCGAGGTTTTATATATTATATTAATGTTAGCTTAGATATTAAGTGAAATAATATGAGATAACTCAATGCATATCTATATAGACCCAGATCTGTTATTCAACCAGACTGATCTCTCATCCAGCAGTCACTTGGAATGTCAGCTTATAGTAGGATTTGATTATCAGATACAAGACTTTAATTCTAGTTTAACAACGTTTGCTTAGACTAAAACATTTAGTTGCTTAAGCACTTGAAGCTAAACATCAAAACATCAAAGCAAGGAGAGACATTTAAGAGTAGAAATTTACACACATTGAAAACTGACATTAATTTGGATGTAACATCAATGGTAGCTTAGGGTCTTAAGAGAAAATCAAGATATATAGAAAGAGAAAGAGAGAGAGAGAGAGATAGAGAAAACAATATGTGAAGAATGCGCATTAATGATAGCTGAGTAATGGAGCTAAGCTCAGTAAGTTCTTGAATAACTCTCTCTAATGGAATCGTCAGCTCTACTAAGAGTTAGCTCTCTTTCTAGTGTATTATCAATGTCGTTGCTTTTCTCGTTGATTCATTTCATTTGTCTACAAGTGTATTCACTTGATGGGCAAAATGCTGGGTGACTGTGTGGGGTGGGGGCGGGTGGTCATGCGGGGGCCTTAAGTGTTTTGCGGTCGAAATATTTTTGCAATTTTTCATCTGCGTTTTGCGCGATATATTTTAGCGTTTTGGCCTTTGAGCCAGCGGCAGGCGGCAGGCGACGAGAGTGCCATGAGTCGTGTAAAAATAGCTGTAAAATAGTCGTCTACTCAAGGTTGCATTTGCCCGCTGACCAGATGCCCGGCTAATTCCATATGGTGCTGGCTTGTTTTGTTCTCTCTGCTTCAGCATGTTTGTGTTTTGTATTGTATTGTATTTTGCCTGATGCTTCCTGATGCTTTGATATCGTTCATCTTGTTTAGTGTAATTATTCTGTTCCATGTTGTTGTTCCATGCAGTGCAGAGAAAAAAGAACAACTAAAAAGTTGTCGCACCTCGAGCATATAACATGGCTGTCGAACAGAGCAAATTGTATTTCCGGTTTCCAGTTGCGTAATGCTTGCTCTCTCCCACTCTCCCACTCTCTCTCTCTCGCTCGCTCTCGCTCTCTGCCCAACTGTCTATCTGTCGTTCATTCACATGTCAGGCGAGTGACATTGGCATGCATATTTGGTATGCCCCAGGTAAAGCTGACTAACTAATCAAAGCCCGAATAGTTCAGCAAAAATTGTGGCTAAATGTTGTTTGTCATCTTTTGCCAGAGCTTGCTCCAAAAAGTTGTCAATGCTATTTATTCGAGATGCCTGCAAGCATTGTCAAAACAATGGTCAAAGCCGGGTCAACTCACGGCCGAGAGCACAGAGCAGCTGACGCCGGACAATGGACAACGCACAGCGGACAGTGGGACGTTGGGACGTTGGACAACATAGCAAAGCCGTAAAGAGCATATAGACTGTTTTTTTTTTGTTGTTTGGGTACGAGGTGACGTTGCCGGAACTGCTGGAATGGAATTTTTGCCAAAGAGGCAGCCAGATGTGGCAAAAGGCTTGCTATGAATTTCAGAAATGCCATCAATGGGACGGCTCTTGACCACCAGCAGCAGATGATGATGATGATGATGTTGCCAACTTTGCACTAGAGGCGGTGCGCTGCAATGCCATTGCCATTGGAAATGTGGCAATGTGCCTCAAATACCACAAACGATGCTGCACACACCCAGAGGCACACACGCATATGCAACATAGGTGTGGCATTGCGAATTGTGGCAGCATTTTCAGCAGAGAAAAAGCTAGCAAAGGCGGCCCAGACAATAGCAACAGATGCTGCAAATTGTTAGCACAAATTTAAGACTTCTAAATGAAAATGTTCAAAAGTTAAAGGCAGTAAAATAACAAGAAATAAAAGTCCAACGCGATTGGTATTCAAGTAATAGAAAAAGTAGTAGAAAAGCCATCGACTGTGGTAGAGAGCAGCGCGCGGCTTAAGTAGTGCAAGAAAAGTTGTCAAAGCTCAGCAGTTGAAGAAGGAGTTGAGCAGCGCTGGCAGATGCAGGCAGTTAGTCAAACGAATGTTTGAAATAGTAGTGAAAAAAGTAGCAGCAGAGTGTATGAAGTTTCAACTACCTTTCCCTAGAAGTCTAACTTGCAGAATTTATACTCCCATGCCCTCAAGTACTTGAAAAGGAGTAGAAGTAGAAGCTTTAGAAGCACTGCTTATAGCATAGTATAAGAAGTGAATGTAGAGTGAAATGGTAGTAGATTTACGAGTCGAATTTTTTTTTTTGTTGAAATCGGAGTAGCACGGCTTATACTACAGAATAGATATGAAGTAAATATTGACTGGAATAGTAGTTAAGATTGTAGTTCCTGTTAAATTTGTCATAGTATAAGAAGCTCAGTATAAGAAGTGAGTTCATGCTGAAATAGGAGTAGAAATTCCAATTCCTGTACTTCTTATACAATATTGTATAAGAAGAAGTAGTATAAGTAGTGAATGAAAAGCGTAACCAGAGTAGAAATGCAAATTACAGTCGCACTTCATATACCATATACTATAGAACTTTCTTTGTCATGGCAAAAGTTCAGTATAAGAAGAAGATGATCAGTTAAAATAGGAGTAGAAATTTGAGTTTCAGCTGTCCTTGCATAAAATTGTATAAGATGTTTAGTATAAGTATTGAATATGAAATGGAATAAGGATAGAAACTCAAAATTGACGTTTCACTCCCATAATAAAAGATATTTAGTATTAAAGTAAAAGTTGGAATAGGAGTAGAAATTCAAGTTATTGTCGCGCTACTTATACCATAGTATAAGATGTTAAATATAAGAAGTGTGCAGTTCACTTGAAACGGAGCTGAACCAAGATTGATTCCATTTTCTATAGCTATATCACAGTATAAGATGTTTAGTATATGTAGTAAATGTAATGTCGTAGCGAGAGCACAAAATAGTAGTAGAAATAATAGCAATTTGTAAGGGTAAAAATTATACAAAAGTATAATAGGAAAACTCGAAATGTAGGAATTTGTAGTAGTTGAAATAGTTGTAATAGGTGTAGTAATAGTAGCAATAGTTATAAAGGTGCAAAAAAAGTAGTAATAGTAGTAGAAAACGTACTAGTTATATAAGTAAAGCTATTTACTTGAATGTAATCGTATTAGTCATAGTAATAGTAGTACTAGAAATTGTAGCCAATAAATAGGTAAGAGTGCTAACAGTTACACGGGGTAGTGGGCGCAAAGAGTTTAAATAGTAGTAGTAGTAGTTGCGGGGAGTAGTTACTATAGGAGTAGTATAAAAGTCACAAACGGAGGTGACGCAATAAAGGGAAGGCACACAGGGTTGTACAAATGAAATCTATGCACATCGGGTACGGGTAGAGGTAGAGTTAGAGTTAGAGATAGTTGAATCACATGAATAACATTGAATAACGTAAAAACAAAATGTAGTTAGTAGTAGCAGACGCTAGCAAAGCCTAGAGCCGTACAACACAATGGAATAATAAAGAGCGGCTAAACTCCTGTCTTTCAATGTCAGATGTATTGCAGCCATGTTTGTTGATTATGCTCTTATCATATATTTATGTTCATATTTATTCGTAGTTGTCACAGAAAGTTTGTGATATGGATGCGTTTATGAATAGTTGATGATGCTCTTGAATGCATGTATACGAATGGAAATCATGTAAATGAAAATCTAGATGAATTGAAATCATACACAAAAAAGAGGTAAACAAAACCATATGCAAACCAAAACCGGAATTGTTACACAGAATTATATTAAGTGAATGGTAAATGCCACTTACCTTTCGCTAGCAATGCTTGAGTTCCTGGACATTGACTTTGGTGACATCTCAAAGTCCGAATCGGAGCGATATAGAAAGGATTCGCGGCGTTGCGGTAAGTTCTGTAGAACCAAGCCAGCGCTGGGTGAGCCGCCCTCAAGTGGTGAACGGGCGCCCTGGCCATTTTCTACATCGAAACTGTAAAAAATATATATAGAAGATAGATATGAGTATTTGTTGTATATTATTCAGTTTTGTAGCATTAACAATAACTTTTCGACCTCCCTCCCACTCTGTGTGACCCCAAAATAATTGAAAGTCGACGCTTTTAGGCCACGACTTGAGCCGTGTTATAGACGGCCGTGATGACTTGACACAGCGAACTTTTCAGCGCCAGCGACGGAAGACAGCAGCCAGAATTCGAGTGTGGTTAGGGTGTAAGTAGTTAGCAGGGCGCAAAGCAATGGCGACGACAACGACGACGACGACGACGACGACCTACAGGAAACGGAAGCGCGCCTAACAAGGCGCTTTTAAAGTTTTTCAATTCGTTAGACATTTTCGCCCTTTGTCTGCGACGTCGACGTCAGCCGCGCTTGCTTATGAAAACTTTTGCGCCAACTCGACTAAAAATGTAACAACCCCACACACACACACTCACCCTCTACAAAAAAAAAGAAGGAAGAAAACTGCTAACCCACAACTCCAACACGTTGCTGTAGACCGCGCCAGCGAATGTAGCCAAGTTTATTGAGAACTTGGTCTAAAAGTTGACTTCACTACAGAGCAGCCGCATTTCCCTCAGGCCGTGTATTCAAGCCGCGCCAAAGTTGTGCCACTGATCAAGTTAACGCGCGGTTGGCAAGGATCAACTTTTTAAGCAAGCCCAACTAGCTGGCGTCTTCAAATAACCACCGTATTCTCTGGTGCCATTCGGATTGTTATCCATTTTGTTAGACAAAGAAGTTTCGATTTCACATTAGCTCACAAAGCCAGACAAGCTGCAACTGGTTGCCAACTGTGGAACTAGACACGGTCACGGCATGCATGGAGCACGTGGCACGAACTACACTGAATATACACAGTTGTGTGTCATAGCGTCATTGGTTCGCGAACCAGTTGAACGAGCCGCTAACTGCAGTGATCAGCGAACAGAAACAGTGTTGGCATAGGCTGAACATTTTGTTTAACTTTTTATGAACGAACAAGTTCCATTGGCGATAGTTTGACTTATTCGATTGTTTATGAAAGTTCCATTTTTTGCTAACCTTGAACGAAGTTCATGATTTAGTCCCAATGATATTTTTTGTCGTCCTTGAACGAGTAGGCAATGAAATTTGATGTTGTTTATGAACTAGTTCCATTGTCATCTTTGTTGTCCTTGAACGACTAGTTCATGAACTAGTTACATTTACATTTTTGGCTGTTCTTGAACGACTAGACAATGAAATTTGATTTTGTTTATGAACTAGTTCTATTGCCATCATTGTTGTCATTGACAGACAATGACTAGACAATGAAATTTGATGTTGTTTTTGAACTAGTTCCATTGTCATCTTTGTTGTCCTTGAATGACTAGTTCATGAACTAGCTCCATTGACATTTTTTGATGTTCTTGAACGAGTAGACAATGAAATTTGATGTTGTTTATGAACTAGTTCCATTGCCATCTCTGTTGTCCTGTGAATGACTAGTTCATGAACTAGCTCCATTTACATTTTTTGCTGTGCTTGTACGATCAGATGCATTGAATTCTGATGTTTCTGAACTAGTTTCATTTACATTTTTTGCTGTTCTTCAACAAAAAATGTTTTCTGTCGACTTGTCGACTTTTTTACTGTTCATGAACTAGTTCCATTTCCTTATTCAACTTCTCTGGAGCTACAAGTTCTACTAACATGCTCTGCTGCTCATTTACTATAAGGTTCTTTAACCTCTTGTGCTGCTCATGAACTACAAGTTCTATAGACTCGTACCGCTATTAATGAACTAGAAATTTTGTATCCATCTGTAATGCATAGACGACAAGGTCCCTTGACTTGTTCAGCTGTTGAGGAACTTTAAGTTCTTAAGTTCTTAAAGTTCTTAAGAACTTAAGTTCTATTGCTTTTTTTTTGCAATTCATAAACGATAAAATTCCATTGCCTTCTTATATTAAAAATTTCTAATGTTAATGAACCATAAGTTCCAATTACATGTTCTCTTGAGTTTTTCTGCTGTTTATGAACTACCCAAGTTGCATTGACATGTTTTGTTGTTCATAAACGATAAAGTTCCATTGACCTATTCTACTATGGAAGAACCACAAGTTCCATTGACTTTTACTATTCATGAAACACAAGTTCCATTGACTTTTACTATTCATGAACTACCAGTTCCATTCACAGTCAGTCTCTAACTTGTTCTACAAGTTTCACTGATTTATATTGCAATTCTTAAAGAACTAGTTCCACTGACTGTTCATGAACGACAAGTTCTTTTGCCCCAGACAACTACTAATCAAAAGCACGTCACCTTCAAGACCTCAACTATTAGAAAATCAAACGCAAATTAATGAATTCATCAATACGAATTAATAGTTGATTCAGCCGCCCATAGATGTCGCTATCTGCTCAAAGAGTTGCACGATAGCGAGAAGAAATGGAACGCTAATGTCATTTGTCTCTATGAAATGCAATTGCCAGCCATTTGTCGTGCGCCGCACAGATGTGACCAAAGAGACTGAGGCTGACAATCTGAGGCCGGCATCAATCTAAGGGCGTTGTCATAATTAAAGAAATTACATTCATAAGCAGTAGCAGAGGCAGTAGCAGATATCGTCCTTAGCTGGACGCTGGCTGTGCGTGGCAGCTGTGTCCTTGTGGCATTCGTGTGGCCTTCTCGTCCAGCCGCTGCTGGCATTCCTTATGCTGGGGAATGGCTCCTGTCCTGTTGCCGTCGCCTTGAAGGCCGTGACGCTTTTGGCAGCGAAAGTCGTAAAGAAAAATGATGTTTTAAGTAAAATTTATATCGGGGTCATTAAGTAAACTTGGCACAAAGTTGACGCTAGCCTCTTATTGTTGCTGCTGTTGTTGCCCCGCCCCCAACCAGCCCCCATCTACATTTGATTGCTGCTGTTGTTGTTGCTGTGCGCAACAATGTCGCCATTTACCATGGCATACTTTGTAGCACTTTTCAAAAGTTATGAGCCAGGCGAGCAGTTTGCAGTTGTATTTCAGTATTTCAGTATTTCGTCTTTGGCATTTCACTGCGTTTTTTGTTTTCGCCCAGTTTAAAGTTTACCCAACTTTTCACTTATATATAAATACATGTATATTCATATACTTGATTTAACTCTCTCTCTCTCTCTCTCTCTCTCCCGCTCTTTCTCTGTCTCTCGCACAAGCAAATTGAATAATCTATATTATTCGCATTGTTCTGGCTGGCTACGTGGACCTGGCTGATTAATGTCGTATGCTCCCATGCCGCCTCTTGTCTGCAGTTTCAGTTCCGTCAATCCCTTATTCATTTGGCCATTCATTCATTCAGTCGTGCATACAATCATTTCACATCCAGCGACTTCCTACTTAACAAACTAATTAAGTTGGCGGCATTGCGGGTCTACGCCGGCAGCAGTTGAATCTATGCCGCAGCAATACACAATCAGAGCGCACACAGATACATATATACACGTATGTAGTGCGCTGCTGACACACACTCATCACAATCAGCTCGGGTCGTTCATTTATTTGCACATATAATTAGGCGCATGAGAAGCGACAGCCGTGGGGCACATTTCCTGCCGCCTGCTTCGCCAACAACAATGACAATCTGCACCGCCTACAACTATTGTCCTTATCCAGCCCAACTCTCTCTCTCTCTCGCTCGCCCTCTCTCACCCTGTCTAGGTGTTGGCTTTAAGCCACACTCACTCAGCTGGCTCGCCGCTAATGTGGCACGCAACATACATACATATGTACATAAATACATGTTTATTGTTAGCTGACTTTAAAGCCAAAACTCAGCTCAGCTTAATGAATTGCTGCAGCCTCAGTTCAGTTTCGCGCCCTTTTGGCCATTGTCTACTTCTGTGTTGGCTTAGAGTGAATTATTGAGTTGCTCGCAATTTATGGCATCCACTCGCATTGCAGACTCATTAATGCGCTGGCTTACTAATGCAACGGCCAATGAATGGATTCAATGAACGTATTCAAAGCAAAAACCTTGGCCACAATATTCCCAACAGCAGTTGCAGCTGCAGCAACTGTAACTAAAACCAAATCCAAAAACCAATCCAACGACACATGCAGCACTTGTGTGGCAGCTGCTTTTGAGAGAGACCCACACACACACACACACACACACACATGAAACTATCACAAGCCCATTAAAAAAAGCCTGAGACTGACTGTCATATGCATTGGGCGCGAGCTTGGCCCGCGGCAGCCGAGACGTGGAACGAGGCGCTTGAGTTTTGCCCAAAAGATTCGAGAAGCTGTAGGCAGCGCTGTGCTGTGCTGTGTGTGTATAAACCAAATTAGAAGTGCGAGCGGGTATGGTATGCGATATGAAATGAGCACACACACACACACGCACACTCATAGAGAGCATATGCCCAGTCAACGTGTTGCCACCCATTTGAGCCGCCTGGCAGCTACCTTGGCTGCTGATTCTTTTTTTTTTTGAAAGCAAAATGTTAGGCATGGCAAAAAAATGTATGTGTGTGCGTGTGTGTGTGCGGCGCTGTTGCATATGCATGTTGCATAATTTTTGGCTATGCGGCATGTGCTAGCAAAGCAAAGCGCAGGCAACTGCTGCCCAAGTAGCGAAGCCAGGCACAGTTTTGTTGATTTTCATTTCATTGCGTCGCGCATTTGATTAACCGTTGCCGCAGCTGTCACCTGGCGGTCACACACACACATAAGCCCATAAAAGAAAAAAAAATACCTAAAAACAAATTGAGCATGCAACATCTTGGCAGCACAACGCTCGACGCACATTGCACATCATCCGACGATGACTCATCCAATGGGCGAGCGAGCGAGAGCTCATTGACTAGTTCATTAAGTTTGCAGGCTAGAAATTCTTCAAGTGATGTTAAAGCTAAACTCAAATATGATTTTTTAATATTTAAAAATAAATGAAAAAATTATTTAATTTTTTTTAAATGTTTACAAATATTTTGTGGAATTTTAAAATTTTCTAAAATTATTTTTAAAATGTTTAAAAATATTTTGAGCAGTTTCAAAATTTTCTAAAGTTATTTTAATAATTATTAGAATATTTTGAGCAATTTCAAAAATGTCTCAAATTTGTTTCTTGGGCTTGCAGCCAAGAAATCGTGCAAATGGCATTAAAGGAAGCCTCAAATATGATATTTTAGAATTGAAAAATTAAAAAAAAATTGTGTAATTATTTAATTTTAATTTTTTAATATTTAAATATCAAATATGATATTTTAGAATTGAAAAATTAAAAAAAAATTGTGTAATTCTTTAATTTTAATTTTTAATATTTAAAAATATTTTGAGCATTTTCAAAATTTTCTAAAAATCATTTAAAAAATATTTAAAAACATTTTGAGCGCTTTAAAAATTTTCTAAAATGTTGTTCTTCTAATAAAATGTTATCAGAAGTTGCTGCAAGTTGCTTGCGTATATATAATATATATTCATTCATTTCCAATCTGAATTCACTTTGCTGCAAGCTCACAAAACGCAAGAAAGAGCATTTTTGCTTAAAGTGTTTGATTGATGCTTTCAGTGATTTCTTCACGCTCTGCTCAATTTTAATTAGTGGCAGTGACACACACACACTCACACACACACACACACACACACATCTGCACATGTGCATAGTTGACGCACAGAAAACGGCAGCTGAAACAGTTGCCAAACGAACGGCCCCAGTGCATCTCTAGCTGCTAATCAGGCACATTTTCTGGCATCTCGTCAGAGCGCATTCGCATCATCTTGTTGACTTTTGTGGCTGGGCATATTTGCGGCTCTGGGCTATAGTCAAAATGTTGATGACTGTTTGCCGTAGCCAGCGAATGACAGCCAATGCAATGGCAGCGTTGCGTACAGTGGGCCAAAAACAATGCGGTCAAGCAGTGAAGTGTATAGAGAAAGGAGAAGAATTGGAATTTACGTGGATAATAAAATATAAAAAATTAAAATAAATTGCAAATAAATTAATATTATTAAATTAAATTAATTATTAAAATAATGAAATTAATAATATATAATAAAATATATTATAATATATTATATTAACATCCCACTTTCGGGAGTTTTACTTTAACTATTCTTATAAAAGAATATTGTTTCTTTGGTTTTGAAGCTTGAAAGTAAATAAAATATCTACATCCAAGGCAAACTGTAATATAGTTCTTGATATAGATACTATCTATATACATAGTGTATAATCCGCTTATAACAACGCTCAAGGCAATGTCGTTATACCCGGATGACGGATAATAGAATAAGTTTGTTGGGCGAGCAGAGTATTCGGCTATAAGCGGATTCAACTGTACATATTTCAATCTACTTCTGCTTCACCTTTTAGTTTAACTCACATTGATGTACTTCAACTATTTTAGATTTAATTTTTCAATTTAGAATATTAGAATTCTTTTAATAGTTTGTTTACTAAGCATCCAGGCCAGAATAATTAGATAAATGAATTTACCAAAAGTCTCTGAGTTTTACGTCATATAAAAATCTCAAAGAAACTATAATATTCTGCACTACAGTTGAGTATTATATATGATTTTAAATGCATATATAAATATATAAAGAAATATATATAAATATAAACTCATTTGGCAATTTATTTACGCTGCCCTTTTCGCACGCCTCGAGCCCACTGTGCAGTTCGCTGTGACGTGTTGCCCTGCACAACCCGGATGTGTTTGTTATGACAACCCTGTTTAAGGCAGGCAAACAATGTGAATGTTGTCAATAGCGTTTAGCTTCCAGTTCGATGAGATAGTTATAGTTAGACGCACAGCAGTCAACAATAGATAATATTTAAATACATATATGTATATATGTGTATGCAAATCCACATATATACATAATACCATACACTCTCAGGGATCAGATGAAGCCCCAGACCAAATATGGCGTTGCGGCAACAGCAGCCTCAACGCTGCTAGTCGAGGATGTGCGCAACTTTACCACACGGCGCCGCAATCTGCTCTATCTGATGCATCGCTATTTAGTGGAGAATGGCTATTACAATAGCGCCGAGGCACTAAAGGGCGAGGGCCGGCTAACCGAGGAGTATGAGGTGTGCGATAATGTGGACCTCGATACCATCTATCTAGAGTATGCGAGCTATTTCAATATGAAATTTGGCAAATATCCGCGCGTGCTTAAAAAAGTGGGGCCCAAGCTGAAGGTGGAGCTCAGCTCGACTAGGGGCGTTGCCAAGGCAACAGAGCAGACAACGTCACAGGCGCCGTCACAGTCGCCGTCACAGTCACAGCTGCAGTCACAGTCGCAGTCACAGTCACAGTCACAGTCGCAGTCGCAGTCAATGCAGCGACCCGGCGATGCTCAGGCTTATTGGCATGCGGGCGTTGGTGCAGCGACTGCCGCAGCAGCTGCCAGTTTGACCGCCGACCCGCAGCAGCTGGGACCTGGTCAGCTGCAGGCGAATCGACTGTCGCTTCACATCAAAAAGATGGAGACGGCCGAGTCGATGGCAGAGCCACGGATCGCTGCACTTCACGAAATCGAGCATGGACATGCGGGCGACGATGCGCTATTCGCCTCGCTCGAATGGCAGGCGCTGGCGGAGCTGGTCAAGACGAGCATCCTGTGCGAGGACATCAAGCTGCGCTGGACGGACGTCTGCGGCAATCAGAATGCCATCGAGCTGGTCAAGGAGGCGGTGCTGACGCCCATCGAGTATCCGCAACTATTTGCCAACGGCCTAAAGCCCTGGCGCTCCCTCCTGCTGCACGGCCCGCCCGGCAGTGGCAAAACCTATCTGGCCAAGGCCCTTTACGCCGAGACGCGCGGCAAGGTGACATTCTTTAATATCACGGCCAGCATCATGGTGTCGAAGTGGCGTGGCGAATCGGAGAAAATACTCCGTGTTCTATTTCACATGGCCGCGCGCCGTGCACCCTCCGTCATCTTCTTCGATGAGATTGAGAGTCTGACCTCGAAGCGAGATCGTGCCACAGATCACGAGTCCTCGAAGCGCTTCAAGAACGAGCTGCTGCAGCTGCTCGACGGCATGGAGCACACGCTCAGCGGCATCTTTGTGCTGGCCAGCACCAATCTGCCCTGGGACATCGACGAGGCCTTTCTGCGACGCTTCGAGAAGAAGCTGCTCGTACAGCTGCCCAGCGCCGCCGAACGCTCCAGTCTCATCACACGCCTACTGGGCACAACGATCAGCCTGACGCCCAAGCTGCTCGAGCAGCTGACAGCACTCTCCGAGAATTTTACCGGCGATGAGATACGTTTGGCCTGCAAGGAGGTCAGCATGCAGCGTATGCGCTATGCCACACGTGCCTGTCGCGAATCGAACCCAACCAAGCAATCGCAGGCCCCACAAGATGACAGCGTGGAGCGAGCCTTCCAGCAGATACGACCGCTGGGCATGAAGCTGTTGGCCAAGCACGAGCAATGGCAACAGGAGAACGGCTCATGATTGGATCAAGTCAAATAACATAAAGTACTATAACTAAAGGAACTAGAAATTGAAGGAAGAAAGACTTGCGCAAGGCAAAGGAAAGGAAAGCCCGAAGGAAGTCATATAGAAATTAATTAAAATTTAATAATAAGCTAATGAGGAACTACTGAATTCTAGTCTCTTGAATGGACATTAGACGATAAGAGCTCTTTGACAAGTACGATAACTATTTTTTTTTGGACTCAACTGTATTTAACTGTATTTAGTTGATTACGAATAAAAAGAAAACTTAAAAAAGAAAAGAAAACAAACTAATAATATGAATAGATGTGAAAAGGGATACGAAAGAATCCTGAGAATCTGAAAACAAACTAATAAAAGCCAAAGAAAAGGAAAGTCGGGAAAAGAGAAAGGAAAGGTAGGACGGAAAAATGGAAGGAAGAGGGTTGAAAAAAAGAAAATAAGGCAAGGTAGGAAAAGAAAATGGAAAAATGGAAGGGTCGGAAAAAAGAAAGGAAGAAAAGGTAGGAAAAAAGAATCAAAGGAAGAACGGAAAAAGAAAGGAAGGAAGATCGGAAAGAAGATAGGAACAGAAGGTCGAAAAATAGAAAACAATAGGGTCGAAAAAAATAATGTCAGACAAGGTAGGAAAAGAGAATGGAAAGTAAGATCGGAAAAAAAGATAAGAAGAAAAGGTAGAAAAAAAGAAAAGTAAAAATGGTAGGAAAAAATAATGAATAGTAAGGTTGAAAGAAGAAAGGAAAGAAAGGTCGAAAAGAAGGTCGAAAAGGAAGGTCGGAAAAGAGAAAGAAAAGAAAACAAAATAAAGGGAAAAACTTAGGGATAAGGTGATAATGATAATGATAATGATAATGATAATGATATATATATATATATACATATATCATACTAGAACTCAACTTTCTTTATCGAATCTAACTTAATTCCTATGTCAGCTTATTCAACTTTCGACTTCCGAGAATACACAAAGCTAGAAAATACATTGATTGCAAGTGTGAGAGAGAGAGAGAGAGAGAGAGAGAGAGAGAGAGAGAGAGAGAGCGAGAGAGAGTGAGAGAGACAGAGCAAGACAGTAAGAAAAATGTTTAATTGATGTTACAATTGGCATGTGGACGCAGCGTTTGGATGCGTTGTTTGCATTACCTTCCGGTGGTGCGACGTCTGGCTCCCGCGATGGTCATACGGGAGACATTGCGACGAATGCGTCCACTGGACCGACGCTGGGTATTTATAGGCGCCGAACCGGCTATGGAACGGCCACTACACTCGGTGGTTGTTGAGCTACGACGATCGCTGCCAACCATGACATCGGAGCAGAGCGACGAGGACATGATCGATGCGGCCGATCGACGCTTGGCACCCGTAAAGGTGCCGCCGCCACTCGATGAGGTCGTCGTGGCTGAGCTGTCGGAGCGCGAGAAGAGCGACGAGCGTTTGCTGCGATTGCTGGCCGTGCCCTGCCGCATCCTGTATATTGCTATAGAACTCCTCCGTCTCACGATCATAGCTGGCAGCCTCATCATCATCCATTGGCGGCCGTTCCTCATCCTCAAACTCCTCCGCCTCGGTGGCCATTGTATCGCTACGCTGTGTCATGCCACGCATGCCGTTCGATGACGACGAACCCGTATGCAGCTGATAATACTCATGCTGACTGTGACTAAAGTCACGTGATCCTCGCGAACGACTGCTGCTGCCGAGCGTGCGATATGGCGCCGTTATCGTCGAGCCCGAGTTGCTTGTCGTGCTCGTCGCGCCCAGCGAATGCCGTTTGCTGCCAGCTCCGACGGCTGCCGCAGCAGCTGCTACGGCCACATTTGTTGTGTCCCCCTCGGCGTCGCTTTCGCCGCCGCCGACGCTGCCACTGAATGTGACCTCATGGAATTTGGAGGATTTGCGACGTGGACGCGGCATATGCTCCGCATGGCCATGGCCATTGCCCATTGTTGTGATGGAGGAGCGTGGACCGTTGTTATTATTCAGCTGCTGCTGCTGCTGCTGCTGCTGCTGTTGCTGCTGCTGCTGTTGTTGCTCCTCCTCGTCGGCTGGCATCAGGGTCAGCGCCAGCGGTGGTCGTCCAGCTGCGGCTGCGGCTGCGGCTGCGGCTGCATATGCGCGACGCCGACTCCAGGGGAAGGCGCGTATAAATGCAAATATTATGAACAATGTGGCAATCATATTGCTGTGCTTTGGGTACACGTTGGCTGCTTCGGTCGGGTGGGTGTAGCTTATGCGCTGGGTGGGTGGTCTAGTGCTGCGCTGGCATCTCGCAAGGAAAATTCGCTGAATTTGTTGTTTTTCTTATCTTTTCTTTTTTCCTTTTTTTTTGCACTATTTTTTCGTTATTCCGATTTGGTTTTCTTTTTTCGTTTTGCTTTAACTTAAATTTGATTCGTGTTTGCTTTTAATATTGTACTTAACATTTCATTAGCATACAAGACGCTAGGGAGAACGAGAGAGCTACATGAATCTACAGGCTGTTAGAGAGTGAGTGAGAGAGAGAGAGAGAGAGAGACAGAGAGATAGAGCGAGACATACAACGTACAACAATTCAAACGGCAACGGAAACGGAAGTTAAGCCGACACACACAAATACAAGGAGAAAATACGAAGAGAGCGGAAAAAAAGTAGAGTAGAGAATCAAGTAGTAGAAGAGTGAGGAAGAGAGAGAGAGAGTTAAGTAATAGAATATTGAGTGAGTGAGGGAGAGAAGGAGAGAAGAGAGAGAAAGAGAAAGATAAAGAACGAGAGTGAGAGTGAGAGAGACAGAGAGATATCGAGAGAGGAAGGGACAACGAGAGAGTGAGAACGGCAGATAGAGAGAGAGATAGATAGACATTAAGAAAGAATGAGAGAGAGAGAGAGAGAGAGAGAGAGATAGATACGATAGAGAGTGAGAGAGAATGAGTAAGCGAACGAGAGGATTGAGAGAGAATGAACGAGAGAATGAGAGAGAAAGAGAGAGAGAATGAGAGAGAGATAGAGAGAATGAGAGAGAGATAGAAAGAATAGAGAGAGAGATAGAATGAGAAAGAGTTACAGAGAGGAAGAGACAGATATTGAGAAAGACTGAAAGACACAGATATCGAGAGAGAAGGAGAGAACGAGAGAGTGAGAGAAAAAGAGGGAGAGCGGAAGAGAGAGAGAGAGAGCTTAGATATTAAAGAGAATTTATTACAATGCTCCAGCTTATAGAGAGAGGGAGGGAGAGAGAATAACGAAGAAACGCCTTTAGCTGCCAGCCTATTACAACTCAATTTACGCCAGTTGAATAGAAAATTCACATTTGATTCAATTCAGATTGAAGCTTAAATAAATTTCGAAGAAATCCCTGGGTTTGTTGGCTGCGTTCGGCGATGACAACATTTGTGCACGCCTCATTTGAGTCAGTGCACTAAATGCTTGACTGATTGAATGATTGACTGTGGCAGAGACTGAGAGAGAGAGAGAGGGAGAGGGAGAGTGGGAGTGAGTTAGCGATTAAGTGGCTGTTGAGTGTGCGTTGCTTGTTTGACGCAATATATTCTGCGCAATTCCGATGGTTAGCATTATGATAATCAATGCACAATTATGGCGCACACTTGCACAACAGACTGCACAGAGAACTAACAAGGGAATCGCAGCAGTTGGGTCCACAGAGCAGAGGACCAACCACTCAGCCAAGCAGCCAAGCACCCAGACATTGAACTGCATTGCAATGCAGTCAACTATGCGGCTAAAAGGAGACGAGCTTCGAGAACTGCGTTGGCTTGTTAAGAGCACAATTTTCCAGTTGCGTCTCTAGAACGCATTATTTATCTAGTATATATGTAGAGGAAGAGTGAGTACATGTGCTTACAGTTACAGTTATACAAGTATATGATATTCCACTAAGCTGCTTAGCTGGCAGCGTCAGCTCATTCAGCTTGAGTTTCAATTATAATTGAAATATGTTTAAATAATGCAATCGCAACTAATACGAATAACAATGTAGGAAGGAA